>CAUYSK010104906.1:0-53084 GCA_963575035.1 Avahi laniger
AGAAACTTTTCAAAAGAAGACAGAATAATGGCCAAAAAACATATGAAAAAATGCTCAACATCTCTAATCATCAGAGAAATGCAAATCAAAACCACAATGAGATATCACTTATCTCCAGTGAGACTGGCCTTTATCAAAAAGTCCCAAACAATAAATGTTACGTGGATGTGGAGAGATAGAATCACTCATACACTGCTGGTGGGACTGCAAACTAGTGTAACCTCCGTGAAAAGCAATATGAAGATACCTTAAAGAGATACAAGTAGAATTACCATTTGATCCAGCAATCCCATTGCTGGGCATCTTCCCAAAAGAACAAAAAACACTCTATGAAAAAGACACTTGCACCCGAATGTTCATAGCAGCACAATTCACAATTGCAAAGATGTGGAAACAACCCAAATGTCCATCAATACATGAGTGGATTAATAAAATGTGATATATGTATACCATAGAGTACTATTCAGCTTTAAGAAACAATGGTGATATGGCACCTCTTGTATACTCCTGGATAGAGCTGGACACATTCTATTAAGTGAGGAATCCCAAGAATGGAAAGATAAGCACCATATGTACTCACCATCAAATTGGTATTAACTGATCAACACATAAGTGCACGTATAAGAATAACATTTATTGGATGTCAGGCAGGGGGGAGGGGGAGGGGAAGGAGGGGTTGGGTATATGCATACACAAGGAGTGCCACGCACACCATGGGGGGGGGTGGTGGACACGCTTGAAGCTTGGACTTGAGGGGGGGACAAGGACAACATACGTAACCTAAACATCTGTACCCCCATAATATGCTAAAATAAAAAAAATAAAAAAAATAAAATTCAGCCTAGTAAAGCTTTATTTCCAATGTATTAGCAAATTGTTGTTTACTGTGGCCAAGTCTGAAAGAAGAGACTCATATACTACACTAAGCACTGAGGATCAGTGCTTTCTGTGTATCTATGGTGTCTAGTAAAGCATACTCTGACATGATATGTCATCTTTGCTATGAACATTTTTCATTGCAGGGAAAGTTAGCTCCCAATACCACCTTTCTTGGTCTAAATAAGTATAACTATAAATCTAGACCATTTATAGAAATCGCTGAGATCATTCTTTTCTAATTAAGCTGTACATACAGATTAGCAAGGATTATCTAATGTGCTGTCTGCTCAACTGGAATATCTTGCCTTTCTTTTTATCCACCTACTGCTTCTTGTTTATGCATAGTAAGAATTATAGAATTTTATGATAGAAAGGGACCTAGAGACATTCTTATTCTACCCCCTTATATTTTAGAGATGAAAAAATTGACACTAAGAATTTGATTTGAACAAGGCTTCAAAGCTCGACTATGATCCCAGATTTGTTCTTCTCACTGTTTATTCATGTTTAATAAATTTAGGTAGTGATTTTGATGTAATATTATGTGAGGTTCTACATCTGAATTAAAATGTCAGAAACTAGTGTACTTGTGCAATAAAATCACTGTAATTTTTTTAGTAAGTTTTTTCTTTCTGTCAATTATTTGTGGTATTTTTTTCATTCTCTCTTATATATGTAATAAAACAGTGTTCCCAAGTCCCTTTCATGTATGTTTGTTACTTTTAGAATTTATGTATGTTTTATGTTAAAATTTAGAACTTGCTCTACGTAGTTTAAAATATTTCAAATGATAGTTTTGATGTGTCAAACTTTGCTTTTTAGTGTTTTTAGAGAAATATTTTATCTTTGACTTGCATAATATTTTTTGAAGTTAGAAATAGCTTTTATGTAATTATCTTATTTGCAGTATTATCTTCCTTACTTGACAAAGGAGGAAGTTTAAACTTGTAGATGTTCAAATTATTGTGATGATGTCTTGCAGAAAATATTCAGAATTTAAATGTTTTTAAGTTCAATAGTCTGTAGTATCATGCTGTATATATTAATCTTTATATATGTTACATAAAAAGGGACCCTGAGAAAATATATCCTCATGTACTCACTTATGGGTTCTGTTATATATGCTGTGTTGATGTGAACAGCATCAAATATTTGCCCTGGAGTACCCCGTGCCTGGCCTACAGAAGGATTTTAAGCAGAAAAATGCCATGGTTAGATTTTTTTTTTTTTTTTTTTTGAGACAGAGAGTCTCGCTGTGTGGCCCGGGCTAGCGTGCAATAGCCTCATCGTAGCTCACTGCAAACTCTAAATATTAGCTCAAGCAGTCCTCCTGCTTCAGCCTCTGGAGTTGCTGGGACTGCAGGCGCGTGATACCACGCCTGGCTAATTTTTTCTATTTTTAACAGAGACTGGATCTCCCTCTTGGTCATGCCGGTCTCCAACTCCTGACTGAAGTGATCTTCTCAGTTAGCCTCCCAGAATGTGAGGATTACAGGCATGAGACACCATGCCCAGGCTGCCATGGTTAGGTTTTTATAAACATGATTAGGTTTTATCAACATCATGCAATTCATGACCTCAGTTAATCTACTTATTACTGGGTCATCTGCCTTCTATTAGGTGCAGGAACTAAGTTGTGATTGTGGTGAGTCTAACTCTGGAGAAAAATTCCAAGCTATCTTGATGAAAATGAAACAAATTACCTGGCGACCTGATTTTTTGTGTGTATATAAATGTGAGTAAATTTTAAGATAAATAGAATAGTCCAAGTTACTCCATAAAATAATAGTTTTTATTATTATTTTATAAGCCTTTGTATTTAAACTTTCCAGGAAAACTGCTGTGGACTAACTTCTCAAAACTGAAACCTTGAGTAACTTGTACTTGCTTTGCTTGCAGGGACAGTGTGACAATAAATGATAGAGTAAAGTAGCTTTGAATTATCAAGACATGCTATATAAATTCAAAGCATTGGTTATTGCAGGGTTAAGCAAAGCTGAGAACATTTAATTTTGAGGTAGTTACTAAAAAGATAGGACTTTTATATTAAAATTTTGCCCTATTAGATATTGTTCATCTGTTAACCTTTCTGGAAACTGTTCCCAGTGCCATCATTTCTTTGGTCTCCTCACTTCTTTCTGACCACAATTTTTAGGATTTCTTCAGAGGTTCTTGGGATTCCATTCTCCCCTGTTTTCTGGCTCTTCATTCTCCTGTGCTCTCCCTGGGCTATTTCATCTGTTCTCATGGTTTTAACTGCCAGTAATATGACTCATAAATCTAGTCCAGGACTATTTTCTATCTTCAGACTTCAACAGTGAGACCAGCACCCTTGTCAACTTGTCCAAAACTGAATAACTCATTAATAATCTGGCCCCACCTTATCTCTGGTCTCATACAGTTCTTGAACTTTGTGCTGTAACAATAATAGCTATTGGTTGAGCACTCATTGTGTGCCACAGGCATTGTGCAAATTACTTGCATTGTCTTATTTAATTTTCACCACATCCCTTTGGGGTGGCTATTGTTATTCCATTTCACTGATGAAATTCTGAGAAGTTAAGTAATTTGTCCTGGGTCATATAACTTGGAAATATCAAATCTGGAACTCAAACCCAGGTCTCTAACATCAACTTTATGGCTGTATATCAAAGTGCTCATAATCCCTATCTTACTTATTACTGGTACAAGCATACTATAAATCTTACAGTACCATATAGTCTTTTCTATCTCAGCCTTTCTAGTTTGGTATGTAATCAAAGACGTAGTGATAACTGTGATATAAGTGAAGTGGTCACTTTCAACTTCTGAGAAGGTCATATCACTAATTATTTGATAATACAATTTGAATATCCCTTATCTGAAATGCTTGGGAACAAAAGTGTTTGGATTTTGGATTTTTTTGGATTTTGAATTATTTGCATATACATATAATGAGGTATTATAGGGATGGGACCCAAGTCCAAACACAAAATTCATTTATGTTTCATATGCAAATAGCCTGAAGGTAATTTTATACAATATTTTTAATAGTTTTGTGTACGAAACAAAGTTTTTACTACAACCTGTTACATGAGGTCAGGTACGAAATTTTCCACTTGTGGTGTCATGTTACTACTTAAAAAGTTTTGGATTTTGGAGCATTTCTGATTTCAGATTTTCAGACCAGGCATGCTTAACATTTTCTAGTTCCTTAAGTAGAAGTATGTCAAGTTCCCTTTAGATTCAATATATAATTGTATTGAGTTGTGATTATATTCCTTTGTTTAAGACTTCTGTACTGTGGTGTGCTTTTAATGCTGGTTTATCAACTTGTAGCATGGTATGGTGTCTTCTCATGCATTGTTCTCAGTCTGGAATTCCTTTATTTTTTTCCATTTTCACCTCCTTGTTTGGCAAATTTCTCACTTTAAGAGCTTTAGTTCAGGCATCACCTGTTTCAGAGATCTCCCTGACATTCTCCCCTATCTCTGGGCTGGATAAAGTCCCCTTACTCTGTATTCCTTTATCATTTTAAGTATATAGGTGAACATTTTAAACTGTCATAATATCACAGTGTATTAATATTTATGTTTTATTTACTCTCACTAGATAATGAACACTTTGGGATAGAAATCATGTCTGAAGTATTTTTTGTCCATAATGCCTAATATGCTTTTATCACATTACCATCTGACCAAATGACTAAACGATTGATTTTATTGCTACTGTCAACTTTTCTAGACACTATAAACTTAAGAGCACTGTATATAATTTTTTTTTCATTTTGAGGGGCCAATATGTTTGATCAATACTCGTAAGACCAAAAGACATAGACAATCTTTCTTCTTTCCGTTGTCACATAGCACAGTGACCAAACTGTTCCCAGCCGTAATTTATCATATTTTAAAAAGCTGTAATGACACGTACATTTTAACATATGTTAAACAGATTGTACATCTTTATTCTTTAAATATTTGCATAGAATTTTGAGTTTTAGGTGAATGTTAACCTTTTAAACCCATTCTATTCTGAAAATATAAATTTAATGTTTTGTTATCAGGCATCGTGGTAATTCATGCTGTAATTTTTATTTGTATTGCTAATACTATGTTCAGTAAGGTTTTAACTAAAATATTTAATTAAAGTATTTTTTCAAGGATATGGTATAGTCCTAAAGTTTAACTAGTTGTGAGAGTAATCAAAGTGAAAATAGAAATACAGATAGACTTATTTTTTGCCAGTCTCAGCACTATTTTAATTTTCCAAAGTATAAATTTTCATCTTTGAAGGATTTTTGGTTTGTTTGAACCTAATAGCCTATTAAAAAAAAGGCAGGCTTTTGCTGCCCTGGCTGGAGTTCAGTGGCTCAATCATAGCTCACTGTAGCCTGAAACTCCTGGGCTTAAGCCATCCTCCTGCCTCAGCTTCCCAAGTACCTAAGACTACAGGTGTGCACCACCACACCCAGCTACTTTTTAAATTTTTTGTAGAGATGGGGTCTTGCTGTTGCCTAGGATGAAAAGGCAAGCTCTTAACGTAAAAGCTAACATCCTTAGTAGCTTTAAGAGCAATATTTCAAAATGCATAATAGATGTGTATTTAGAAGTTTGTTTTTTTAAAAAAACTGAAATATTGACAAGAATGGAGAAAACATAAAATGCCACTTATGTAGTAGAGAATAAGGGGTCATTGTCCTTCGAAAGTTGTATTAGGGAATTTTTACTTTGGCCTATATGGAATGTGAAAAGGTTTCATGATGTTTCTAGGAATTGCTGACTCAGTTGATTTTTATTGGTAGTGTGGTCTTTGACTTTCAGAGTAGGCTCTGTTGCTCTCTATTCCTGTGGCGTTTGCTGCTGCTGCTTTTTCTTTATAACAGGGATCACACGTTACTGTAACTACCACCTCTCCAATGCCTGTTTTCTTGCTAGCTTTGAGGTTTATGAGGGCTTAGAATTGTGGATGTTTATTTGCTACTGTATAATGAGTGCTTAATATTTATAGAATAAATGATGTAAAGAAGCAGAAACAAAGGTTTTTTTCCCCTAAAAGTAGTTGTTTTGGTTCATGGTGATGCTGAAAGCACTATAAATCTTGAAATACATTAATAAGTAATTAAAGAACAATTGATTTAGTTTTAATATTAAGATTATTTTAGTCTAATTCCTTGTGTATTTAGTAACTAGAATTACCTAAAATATTTATTTAAAATGCTACGTTATTCATTTTTTTCTGGACAATCACTGACTATATGTTGTTTAGGAAATTATTTTGTACTTTGATATTTGATACTTGTATGAATTATTTAATTTATAATTATGAATTGCTTAAACAAAATATTAAAATTATAGTCAAAATAGCTCTCAGATTCCTTAGGAAGTAAATTCATATTTTTTTTCAGCTACCACTGGAAAAAGCAAAAATTGATATTTTTCAAAGTTGATAATACAGGTAAAATTTCCACATGGATAGAGGTACCTTGACCTTACATACTAACTCATCTCCATAAATTCATAATATGCTATGGATTTCTTTGGCATTCATATTAGCCTCATCACTGGCAGATTGGGAATGGGGCCTAGAAGTGCTGCTTATTGTGATTTTTTACCTTTTTGCTTATTTTTACACTAAGTCAAGTGTCAATAGTTTACATTTATTCCCCATGGTGGGTACAGGTTGGTTGAAACATTTAGAAATGACTAAGACTCCTGGTTAACAAAGGAAATTAATGTAGAAAGTAAATTCATTTTACTCACAGTAAAAGTCACAGTCCTCACTATGGCCTCTAAGGCCTTAGTTACATCGTCTGGCCTCTGACTTGTCTGTGAACTCCTGTCCTCATACTCTGTCCCTTTCTTACCCAGTTTTATCACAGTGGTCTCCTTGTTGATACTTGGACCTTTCTGCATGTCCCTGCTTTTCTGTCTTTGAACCAGCTGTTCTCTTGTGCTCCAGATATGTGAGTGACTAACTCCCTGCTTCAAGGCCTTGATTAGATTTACCTTCTGAATGAAGTCTCCCATGATCACCCTACATAAAACTGCCTCCACCTCCACTCCTGGGCCTCTTTACCCTGCTCTACTCTATTCTTTTTTTCCATAGTACTTAATCACCTTCTAACAGACTATATAATTTATACTTGTTTATTAGTGTCTGTCTCTTGTCACTAAAATGTAAGCTTAATAAGGAAGAGTTTCTTTGTTTTTGTTTTATTGTGGTGGTCATTGCTTTAACAAATAGGTGTATCTCAAGAATCCTAGAACTCTATTGTCTGGCATATGGAAGATGATTAGTGATTATTTGTTTAATAAATTACCAATTTGGCTTTTGCAAGAATAAGTTTGTTCTTCCACAGCTTGTGATACATAACTGGACTGCCTCAGACCCTCACCTCTGTCCTTTTTCTTTGTTATATGGACACTTTGAATACATCTGGAATTTTTTTTTTTAAAGTCCAAATCCAAGAGAGCCAGCCCTGGAAAGCTTAAAGAACACCTTTTACTGCCATCTAAGTTGGGATATCTGCTATTGACTGTACTTTGGCAGAAACCCTGACTGTACCCCATAGAAGTGTCGCCTTATCCTGTGGTCTTAACATGGTGGCTGTGTTAAGCTGTGGCTTTCTCTATGTATTCCCAAGGTAGTGCTCATTCCCAAATGTGTGGTGGTAATGGACTCTCTCACCTCTTATAATACATAGTGCAAAAGTTCAGCCTGGAATAGAAATGAGCTTTAGTGGTGGTCTGAATCATCAAGTAAATAGAACCAGCATAATAGGTTTGTTCCTTTATACCTGTTCCAGGTTTAAGAAGTTCTTAGAAATTAGATGAATTAAGTTCTGGTTCTAACTGTGTAACTGTTGTATTTTGTGACCTTTGACAAATTATTTAATATATCTGGGTTTATGTTTCTTCCGTTGTAAAGTTGAACTGGATTGTATTTTTTTTTGTCTCTATGGAATTTAGCTATATTGTCAGAAATATTTTAAACTTTATAATTGCAAATGTAAAATGTACAAATTTAAAATTTAAAATAGCACTTAAATTAGTAATCCTGTTTATTATATATCATTTATATTTGGTAAGGTGCTGCATATCTAAAAACAGTTGAGCTTAGGACCTAGCAAGAATTCTTTTCTTATCTACTTTCATAAGATAAACAGATTTGTGATAACTCCTAGAATTCAATTAACTAGAAAATTAATTGATTCTATAGACATGATAAATAACTGAGGGTTAGACTCCATCTACTTATCTCCTTTTTGCTCTTTCTTCTTTCTCTTATTTCTTCTTTATCCCTTGGATTATCAATTGTACAATTTTACTTTATTTACTTAAAGAACAAAAGGATGACACTTTAAAGGTATTTTTCATGAATTTTTCTTTCAAATCTATATTTTATTCATCATTGTACTTCCCTAGCATCTAGCAGATTGTCTTGTACTTAGTACGTTCTCCTTAAATGTCAATTGAATGTATGAATTTGCTTTTATTTTCCCTAATACTAAATTAACAAAGAATGATTTTTAAATTTTTATTATTTTAAGAAAGGTGACACTTGTGATGGTGGGACTTGATAATGCTGGTAAAACAGCAACGGCAAAGGGAATCCAAGGAGGTAAGCTGAAAATATTCATATGCTTTCTGAATTCTATTAAGTTATTCTGAATTATCTACTTACTCATGTTAAATTGCTTTATTACTTATTAATTGAGTACAGATAGTGTACACTCCATTTTGCTTAGTATACTTGTGACTCATATGGTGAATAGGTTCTGGTTTAATGGTACCAGCATGTTATCATGTTTCAAATTTGAATAGATGCAGAGATGCAGAGGCTCCTTGAGGTCTTTGATCATCTAGAAGGGTTTGTATCTGTGTTGTAGACAATAGGAAGGAAAATAAAAAAGAATGTCATGCCTCTGCCTGTAAGAATACTCAATTTCTACTCATATATTCTTGGCCAGAATTTAGTCACATGGCTACACTTAGATAGAAGGGAGGCGAAAATAGTTAGCCAACATAGTTCTCTTTGCATGTCTTGAGGCTTTTTTCCAATATATGTGATTTTTGTAGTTACATTAAAGATAAGGTCTCTATACCACTAAAGGGCTTTATATCATATATATTACATCTCAGTGGATGTATGTAGTTGGTTAGTCTTAATTTAATGTTTTGTACTGCAATATAGCAGTATCTATACAAGTGAGTTTATTGAGCAGTGAAGATAAATCACCAGTTGGGCATCTTAAGGGTATGAATTGGGAAAAAAACCTAACATGTATTTGTTGGTTGATGATTACAACAATATATTATGCATATCAGATAGTCAGGGGGTCAATTATTAACACCTTGCAAAACTCACTATTGGAGAAAACATATTTATCACCCCAAATTCTACTATGTAATGTTAGATGCAAATTACATGTTATTATTTATAGAGTCCTCTAAAGCCTTATTGGTAGCCCTCATGCTATCTTCTAGGTTGTATCTTAACAGAGCAACACTCACTGTCATCATCTAAACCAGAGGTCAACAAACTTTTTCTGTAACGAGCCAGATAATAAATATTTTAGACATTGGGGCCACACAGTCTCTTTTTGAGCTACACATCTGACATTGTAGTGTGAAAGCAGCCATAGAAAACATGCAAACAATTTATAAATGAACTCGGCCATGTTCCAATAAAAATTTATTTATGGGCACTGAAATTCAAATTTTCAATCATTTAAAGATATAAAAACTCATTTTTAGCTTGTGGGCCATACAAAAACAGGTGGCAAATCAGATTTGACCTGCATGACAGGTCAAATGATAATGATAATGGTGAGGTCATGACACCTTATCTAAACTTCTTCCTTTCTTCCTTTCCTTCAAAGCCTTACCAGGGGAGCAGGCAGCTAAGAATCTGCTCATCAAAATATCTAATTTGTTGTGTGTACTTGGAACATCCTCTTTCTGTCAGGTCCTTTCTCTTCTATGTTCCACCTCCATATACCCATCAGTTCCTTTTTCTGAGTCTAGAAAAATGCTCAAGATATCCCATCATAAACCAAAAGTCAAAGCTGCCTTCAACTTTGAGCTGCCCTCTGTTCTATTTTTGTTCTTTATCTTATATTTACTCTTCAGCCTTACTCCAATAACTGACCGATTTCTTTCTTTGCATTTTTTTTAAGATTCCAGTTACCTAGAATTCTAATTTTGAAGTTTTCCTAAATTAAGCCTTCTCATGTCTTTTATGTTTTTGTTTATGTTGTTCCCACTTACTAGAGAGAATATCTACTTATCTTTAAAGACATATTTTTGTCATATAGTCTTATCTTTTATAAAGTCATTTTTAATCTCCAGCTGCTCCCAACCATTACCACTCTGATCAATAGAATTGACCATGTCTTCTTTTTTGGCCTACTCTTACCTATACTTACTTGTATCACTACTTAATTGTATTTTGTTTGTATATTTTTCACTTCTTCAGACTGTAAATTCTCTAAGGACAATTTTGCTCATTTTGAAGTCCCAAATGTGTAGGCCATGCCCCTTAGGTGTAGTACGCAGCCTTCTTAAAACACGTCTCCTGTGGCTTCTACTTTTCTACTTATTTTGGGTTCTTTTACCTCTTGGCTTTGTTTTTCCCCTTTGGTATTTGCTAGTTTCTTTTGAGATATGTCTACTTCCTCTCTAACTGTATTGCCATTGCCTAAATCCAAACCCTCAGCATCTTTCATCCATAATGTCACAATAGCTTCTTAATTTAAAAGTAGCATCCCTACCAGGAACTTCAGTTCTTTAAGACAACTTCTCTTCATGGCTATCAAAGTGAATGTATTAGTTGGATATAGGTTCAACTATTTTAATGGAGACCTAAAATAATAGTGATTCAGCAAAATAGAAGTTTGTTTCTCTCTCATAACAGGCTTAGTGAGAATAGTCTAGAACTGGTATGGCAACTCCATGCTGTTAGGAACTCAGTTCCTTCTTCTATTTGCTTTGCCATCCCTAGTGTCCTCCTTCACTTACATGTTCTAGGGTAATTTATTACAACACGTACATTTCATCTGGAATGAAGAGGCAAAGGATAAGGGAAGGTATCCTTTGCTCCTTTAAGACCATGAATTATAAGCTGCCACAACACTTAAGTTCACATGCCATTGCCTAGAAACAGTGGTGTTCTGGACTAAGACATACTGCCTCATATTGGCTTTTATCAACTAGCAAGAGCCAATGATGCATATCTCTTCCTAATTCTATGTCCAAGTACCTCACATTGCTAGTTTGAAATTGGCCATGATGGAAGTTTTTATACCATGGAAATTGACACTACATATCAGAGTTCTCCCCTGCCCCCAAGTCAGTTATTAAATATGTAACAGCACACCACTAGCTAGAACCTCATCTCATAGCCACCCCTAGTTGCCTCAGAGGCTGGGGATTATAGTCTATCCTAAACAGTCGTGTGCCTAGATTAAAAAATCTAGAATTCTCTGACTGTCAATAGGGAACTATTGATATTTTGGGTGTGAAAATTCTACTTTGTTTGGATTGGTCCCCAGCGTTGTTGGATATTACCATGTCTTCATTATATTGTACTTATTTGCTTATATATATTTTGCCAGTAGACTAAGAGCTCTGTGAGATCAGAAAATGGGTCTTCTTAATCTTTGTATTTCTAAAACCTTGCACAGTATTTAGCATATAACAGACGCTCAAAAATATTTATTGATTATGTATTTGCACTTTATCTTGGACTTTCTAGAGAAAACATCTTACCATATATACCTCGCCGAAATTCTTTTTTTTTTCTTTTTTCTTTTTGAAACAAGCTCTCACTCTGTTGTCTGGACTAGATTGTAATGGTATCATCATAGGTCCCTGTAACCTCAAACTCCTGGACTCAAGTGATCTACCTGCCTTAGCCTCACCAGTAGGTGGGACTACAGGCATATGCCACCACACCCGGCTAATTTTTCTATTTTTTATACAGATGGGGATCTCACTCTCTTGCTTAGGCTGGTCTGGAACTCCTGGGCTTAAATGATCCTCCCACTTTAGCCTCCCAAAGTGCTAGGATTAGAGGTGTGAGCCACCATACTCAGCCCTTTACTAAAATTCTCAGGATTAGGGACCGTGTATCTTTGTGCCCTTGGTTCTTGCATGATGCCTCATCTCTAATAGGCCCTCAATAAATGATTAGAAGAATGGATGGATAAATACATGGAAGGACAAAAGAAAGGATGGATGTGTGGACAGCCGCTTCCGCTATCTTTGCAGTTTGTTGTAGTATTGGGCTCTATTAGAGAATCATCAGAAAAAGGATTATGGGGGAAGTTGTACTTAAACATTTAGTCATAAGTCTTGAAACACAAATGCTATGTAGGAACCAGAGGAAAGAATAGAGAATGTTTTATGTATCAAAAGAAACAGGCTTTTGAAGTCCTAAAGACCTTCATTAGGGTACTGACTCTGCCTACCATTTTCAAAAAAAATTCCTTAAATTGAATTTGTGTACTAGGAATATTGCTATAATTTTATCTGTGCTTACATTTCTCCCTCTGCCTAAAATATTGTTCTTCCATCTCTGTTATATTTATGTGGCTTTTAAGACTTCGCTCACAATTCACTTCTAATCTGAAGCCTTTCTAGACCGTAACTCACCTCTCCCTCTCTAACCTCTTCCTCTTGAATTCCTTCACACTATCCTCTCCAGGCTCTTTTACAGAATGTACAAATTCTGTGTTATTCCCATTAATAATATGTCTCTCTGTGTTGCACTGTATGTCCTTTGAGGACAGCAACCATATCTTAATCATCTTTGCATCGTGATGCCTTACGAAGTCTTTGTACCAAGTAGGCATTTAGTACCTGTTACCCTTTTTCCTACTCCAGCATAGCTGATTGGTTTTTGCTGATGATTTCCTGAGGCCTCCTGTCAGTTCATACTCAAAGACGGCTGCCTATTTTATATGTGGAAACCAGTTCTGGCTAGGACTAGATCTGCATTTTTAAATGTATAGTGTAATCTTATTTCTGGAAAATCGTTGGTTATTATATTAGGTCTAACTGCCTTTTTCTCTTTCTAAATAATGAATGTATTAGCAAAAATGTGACTTGTAATGGCATTATTAACTTTCTTTGGAACTGTGTAAATGGCACTAAGGTGCTTAGGGAAAGAGAAAGGTGTACGGCAAGGCTGTTTTTCAGTCACACCTGAGCCTAGCAATTGCCTTTCAAGTTAATCTTTGTAATAGCAAAATGTTTTGCTAAATGTGGGAATAAGACCCTCTAAACCAGTGTTGTTCAATAGAACTTCCTGCATTGATGGAAATATTCTGTGTTGGCACTCTCTAGTAAGGTGGACCACTTGCCACATGGTTTTTGGATACTTGAAATGTAGCTGATGTAACTGAGAAACTGAATTTTTAATTTTGTTTTAATTTATTTAAATTTAGAAAGCTTCATGTGGCTTGCAGCTACTGTTTTGACCATGCAGTTCTGCATAGTCTTGTGTGGTAATAGTTATCAGTAGAGTCCAGTGAAGAGAGAATGGAAAAGACAAATGGGATGCTTAAACCACTGAGTCAGCAGGTTCCATTAATCTTTCATGAGTCTTTTCTATTCCTTTCTTTCCATTTTCATACCTCTTTTTGAAGTGGCTATCACTCTCACTTCCAGTCATTCTAGAGACTTTTGCAAGATGAAACACTCGTTTAATCACCTTAATTATATCATTGGTCTGCCAACTACCTTCAGTGGCTCCCCATTCTCTATCTTCAAAACCTTCTTTATTCTGACTTCAGTCTGCATTCATAATCTTAAGGATTTGCTGCAGCCACATGTTCAGTTTGTTTGTATTCCTCGACTTTGCCGTTTCCTTTACTTTATTAGATCACTCTTCTGCCTGTTAAGTCCTACCTACCTTTAAGGCCTAAGTTCCATCTATCTTATGAAATCTTTTATGACTCTCGGGGATCTTTTTTTTTTTTTTTTTTTTTAGACAGAGTGTCACTCTTGCCTGGGGCGAGTGCCGTGGCGTCAGCCTAGCTCACAGCAACTTCAAACTCCTGGTCTCAAGCAATCCTACTGCCTCAGCCTCCCGAGTAGCTGGGACTACAGGCATGCACCACCATGCCCGGCTAATTTCTTCTATATATATATTTTTAGCTGTCCAATTAATTTCTTTCTATTTTTTTGGTAGAGGTGGGGGTCTCACTCTTGCTCAGGCTGGTCTCGAACTCCTGAGCTCAGAATGATCCACCCACCTCGGCCTCCCAGAGAGCTAGGATTACAGGCGTGAGCCACCGCGCCCGGCCTCTCGGGGATCTTTTTAATCTCTTACTGTCATTACCACTCCTTAGGAGTTACATGCATCCTGTACCTTCTTTATGTTGGCATATATGGAAGACCAAAATAATTCAATTATAAATTTATTTGGACATCCAAAACATGATCCTATAGAAAGGATGAAATCTACTTTCTTATTTGCAAGCTGCTCTCAGAGGACTCTTTATTCCAAGTATAGCTTTAATTCATCTAATTAAAAAAGAATGATCTTACTCTGTAGTTTCTCTCACTCTTTGTTTCTTCTATTCTCTAAATGTTTATGGTTTTCTTTATAACTCCACAGAAGATGTAACAGTCCCTGGGGGAATGACTTTGGTGTTGAAGGCTTGGCATTTTTATTGTTTGTAACTTGGAGAGTAGTCATAAAAGAGTTTGTTCATTTATTTATTCAGCAGATACATATTAAATACCTATTATATGCTAGGTGCTGGTGTTATATCAGAAAAACAAAAAGAAATTCTAACCTGCAAGGAGTGCAAATTCTAGTTGGATATTTTATAGTATCTAGCTTCTTCCCAAACCAGTATGCTTGGATGTAATGTTTATTGCTTAAGCAAATAATAAGCATGCCACTCTGTGGTAAAGTATGACTAATAGCACTTTTTATATCATTTAAATTGTAAAGTTAAATTAATGTTATTAATTTAAAGATTAAAGATTGTTTCTTTTGTATCATTTGAAACAGAGCACCCTGAAGATGTAGCTCCTACTGTTGGATTTTCCAAAATTGACCTTAGACAAGGAAAATTTGAAGTTACCATCTTTGACTTGGGCGGAGGAAAAAGAATTCGGGGAATCTGGAAGAATTACTATGCTGAGTCCTATGGAGTAATATTTGTTGTGGATTCCAGTGATGAAGAGAGAATGGAGGAGACAAAAGAAACAATGTCAGAAGTGCTAAGACATCCTAGGATATCAGGAAAACCTGTATTGGTGTAAGTAACAGTGTCATTGTACACTTTGGGGCACAAGCATTGGGCAAGGAAGAAATTTACCTGTTATAAAATACTGAATAAGATAAATTAGTCATGAATTGATAGAATAAAATGTATGTAATTAACTGAGAATTGTTAATATAGTGAGGCCTCGTTATAATACTTTCCATAGGGATAGAAGTTAAGAATATATTATGAGTAAGCTTATACTTAGATCTGCTGGGTATTCCAGTATAAACTCTTTGTTTTATTTGATGATTTATTTTTCATTGACTTCTGCATTTTGGAATAGTCTATTAACAAGATTCTAGAATACTTTTCAATTTTTTTCTTCTTTCAATATTAATAACTTATATTTTGCCTTTGTCCTTTTTCTTAAAGAGTATTCTTGTTGGAAATTTATTTAAGGGGTTTATTTTTTTAATACCACATTGATTTCACAATTTTCACTTGTACATTTTCATGTTGAACCTATGATCTGTGCCATTATCAACCTAATCGTATGCTTATATCATTTTGTTCAAGTGCCTGAACATTTTTTTAAAACTTAAGTGACAAAAATTTTTGTGTTACTGGCTCTCATAGTATTTATGCATAATAAACACCAGATGGTGCTATAACTGTGAGACATAGTAAAGTGAAAGGAGTTTAAATTGCTCTTTAACATGGAGTAAACTAAATGTTGGCCCTTGACAGCCTGTCCCTTTTCCCATGTTCTTGTGATTCATTATTAAGGATTGAAAAAAAAAAAAAAAAATCGGCCTATCATGTGGTTAGATGAAAACCTGTAAGTAGAGTTTCTCAGTGCTTCTCAGTAATAAGTGAACGTTTATTTAATAGGAAGTTTAGAAGCTCTAATTATAAAAATTATAACTTTATTGTATCATTTATTGATAAAGCTTATACTTTTTAATTTGTATACATTTAACTAATTAGAGAAGTTATTTGATCTATATAATCAATTTTCACCTTTATTAAATCTGAAGGAAAACTTTAAGAGACATATATGAAGAATGAACTTTGTGGAACCCCATGGGGTAAATTGGTCTCTAACAGATGTTTAAGTGGGAAATCAGCTTTTGTCTAAAGTAAAAACTATTTCTAGACTAAAGAAAAAAGTGTTAATGACTTTTGGTCATTTGTAAAATAATAGTGTGTGCTTTGTTTTTAACCAAATAGTCATTCATTTAATTATTTTTGTTTACTTTTTCATGCATTTATTCATTCATACATTCATTAATTAAACACGTATTTTTTGAGCCTACCTCATCTACTATGTGCTAGGTATTGTTCTGATGATGGGGATGCACTTGGGAACAAAAAAATCAAAAATATATGTATGACTTCAGGAGTTTACATTCTAGGGGCTGAGATACACAATAAATATAATTAATAAATTACTTCATATATTAGGTGATAAGTGTACTGAAACCAATGAAGCAAGTAAAAGAATATCAGGAAGCCTAGGGTGGTAGTGGTGACAACAAGGGCATGTTGCTCTTATAAATTAGGATACTCATAGAAGGTCTTATTGAGAAGCTGACATTTGAGGTGAGGGAGTCAGTCACGCAACTATGTGTAGAAAAGCCCCGAGGTAGGCGCATGTGATTGTTAAGTGACTACAGTAGTTACTGAGTAATGAAATCACTCTGTCAGCAAAATAACTGCTTTCAATTCTGTCACTTCTCTCAGCTAGTGAATTTCCTGAATAGAAAAAAAATTACACAACTAGGGTGATTGTTTCACCATTATAATCTCATTGGCAGTGAGAACTCACAAAGATATGAGAATTAATTATGGATGGTATGATATGTTTATGAAAAATTGAGTGGTTTGCCTGCCATTTGACCAGCTTTTCTCAAGGGAGTTTTACAACCATAGAATTTTTATTAAAAAGGTAAATTGCTTTTTGAAATGAAAGTGCTTCAAAAATTTACAAAATGTACACAAATGTATACATTCTTAGTATATTTCAAAGATATAGGGAAATAACTTTTTTGTGTATTTTGTATTGATATATAATAATTATACGTTTTTGGAAAAGCATGTTTATAAAAAAATGATTGGCTTATCATCCAGAGCCGGCCACTGCTAACATTTTGATGAATTTCCTATGCATATTTTTATGACATGTAATGTATACAGTATTTATATAATATATCAAATTTTGTATCCCACCTTTTTTTAATTTAAAAGTTTAAATTTAATAAATAAAATTTAATTAATTTAAATAAAATTAATTTAAGTAAAATTTAATTTATTTTGAATTAAACAGTCTTGCTCTGTTGCCCAGTCACGATCATACTTCACTGCAGCCTTGAACTCCTGGGCTCAAGTGATCCTTCCGCCCCAGCCCCTCAAGTGGCTGGGACCAGAGGTGTGTGCCACCAAGCCTGGCTAATTTTTTTATTTTTTAGAGAGACAAAGTCTTTATGTTGCCCAGGCTGGTCTCAAACTCCTGGCCTCAAGTGATCCTCCCGTCTCGGCCTCCCAAAGCACTGAGATTACAAGCATGAGCCAGTGCGTCCAGCCCCCACCCTTTCTTATGTGTTTGTAAACACCTCTTGAGTGTTTGCCCATGTTTGAAAGTTGTCTGTTTACTTTTTTCTCCCTGACCAATAAGAGAATTAACTTCTCTTATTGATACTACTGTCTTAATATCCTATGAATCTCTTTACTACTCTATATCAACCCCTCCTCAGTTCTCCACTGTATGACTGATAGCAATGATCTCCTAACTAGTCTCTTGTTATGAGTCTTAACTGTCCTTTAAGCTGTTCTCTACATTGCCAGCAGGAACTTTATTCTTTATTTGATATTTTCAAATTACAAAACCAGTACATGCTTGTTATAACAAGTGAAGCAATGCAAGAATATGTACAAAACATGAGAGTATTTCTAAAAATGTAAATTTGATAATTTTACTGTTTCTTTGCTTAAAATCCTTGAGGCTCCTTTGATAGCTCCATGTAGATAGGAAATTCTGTCTGTTTTTTTTTTTTTTCTTACAACTATAACCCCAGCAACTAGACCTGCCTACCACATAATAGGTCTGGCATTGACAAGTCTACAAGATAATAAGTGGGGAGAGTGTTTCAGAGAATCATGCTAAGCTCAGTGCTAGGGGAAAGAGAGCTGTGAAGTAAGAGGAGGATCCCTATATTAAGAGGCAGTGCTCTTTGTTGCACACAGCTGCATCCTTCCTGCCCACAGACATCTGGACCACTCATCTGCTAAATACATTTACAGCATTTAATTTCTTCTCTTCTCCCCTTATCTGAGCCTAAAATAGTTGATGTAGGACCCACAAAGCCTCTTAGAACTCATTTTAATACCTAGATAACTTTCTCTTCCCGTACTCAAGTAATGAGCAAACAGAAAACAACTGACCTCTGAAAAGATTCAGACTTTCAGTAGAAGGAAATAAACCTAAAGAATTAGAATTTTGCCTATAATCCCAAAATTATAAATCAATAGAGCCAGAATTCATTGTTATTTGTGGGAAGCAAAATGGATGACCACAGTGGCAGGTCCTGGACAATCTTTAATTTTTGCCTACTTGTTCCTGCACAGCAGACTGACAACATGTGTGATTGTAAATGATGCCTTGGCCAAATTTCACTCGATGTCACAGACTTGAGGTTTTTCTTGAAAAGTCAGAATCAGAATTTTACTAGTTTTCTTTGTTTTATTATCTCAGAAATTCTCTTTGCAGTTATATAGCATTTATTAATCAGCATAATATTTTAATTAAAATCTTCTGAAATAAGTGGTGAAAAGTTAAAAATCTATTAGTTTACAGAGAAGCTGGAGTCTGGAACCTGGGTTGTAAGAGCTAATGTGAATTTGTTTATGACCCGGACAGATCACTTTACTTCTTTGGACTTAGTGGTTGAATGCCTCTTCTATAATAAAAGTAGTTGGAAAATATTGTAATTCTTTGTTTGTATTCTGCTGTATATAGTGATATGAACCAGAACCAATTTAAATAAAAAGGTAAAAGCGATTTGCATTCTTTCTAACAAGGATAAAAATAAATACCATACAAACATACCGCTTTGCAATCATGTTAACCTATTTACCTAGAAAGTCTTTTTTTCTCATAATGACTATAGAAATTACTTTAGCCTATACTCTGAATTAACCAAGATATGAATTATTTTATCTACCCTCACCTGCCCTCTACCCACACACTCTTGTTTTAACTGTTTATAATTAATTAAAAAGATCCCAAAACTTCAAGCTAATCTTGACAAAGAAGGCCTTTTCAAGAGAAAAAGTAAAAAAATTTTGCAGTGTATAAATAGCACTGAAATCAGCAGTGATCTCAAATTTTAAGCTCAACATCTACCATAGAAATTTTCCATTAATAATACAAAGAACTATTTATTGATTACCTATGAAATAAACTGAGCTGAGAAATATTTTAAATATCTTAACCTTTTAAGATTTTCAGCAGCCCAAAGTTATGCTGGTGTTGTAAGAAAGGCACATGCTCTTTCTATACCTCCTCTCTCTATTACCTGTATAGTCTTGAAAGTTGGCCTCAGAGAGATAATAAATTACTCCTCCCTTTTGTAGTGGAATATCTTAATACCTTTAACCAGAAGGACCCTGGAGACCCATAGGCTAAAATTTTCTTCCAGGATAATAACAGTTCCACTTGTGTTAGCATACTTGAGCTACTGGAATGGTGCCACTTTCTTATTACATACTATCTGCTTTTCTGTGGAATTTTATGATCTAACTTAACTTTTGGCCAAACTTCACAAACTGATGCTCATAACAAAAGTGATACATGTATGGAGCTTCATTCAGGGAAGAAAATATTAATGTGATATCTGTGATTTGATCTTACCAGGTGTTATGAACATTCCAGTAAAAAAAAGTGTTTCTTGACCCGGGGTCTTTGTAGGACCCATGTACACAATTCCGAGTGCATGCACATTTTATTGGGAGCATATCCTAACACTCATCAAATTCCACAAGGAATTTATGACCAAAAAGGTTAAAAACTCTGTCGGCGAGTTTCCGTGTTAGGAGAAACAATTACCAAGCTTTTGTTATTTTTCAACATGGATTTTTTTTGGTTTGTTTTCAACCTTAATGTGCTTACTTGACTCTCCTTCTAGACAATGTTACAGGAAAATGTTAGTTTGCAAGTTTCTTTTGAGTCATATTCTTTATTATAAGTGCATAGGAGAAGTTAACTAGGCTATGGATTATCCTAATACTATTATCAGAAATTGAGTCAAATGTACTTTTTTTAAGTTAGACCTTTAAATAATAAATAAGAGAATGATAAAGATATGTGAATGGATCCATGAATTGAAGAAAAATTGAAGAACCCTTCACCTTCTTATGCCTTGAGCTAGATTCAGCACCCAGTTACCAATTAGATTCTTTAAGTACCTAGTTGAGTTTTCCCAGGATCTGTTGACCACTTGAGTTAACTTACCTCCCTGAGTATAAAAGATATGATACAGGTTCTAGTTTTATTTTGCTTTATTGTAGTACCCTTTGAGGTCTTATTTTATATTATTCTTAACTACCAAAATATTCTCTAATGAGTCATATGGATTGCTTAAGTAGTTATCACTTAATTGAACATTCATATTGTTAAAGCATAGAAAGTTAAAAAAAATGCTTAATAGAGCTTAATACCTGACCAGAAACTTAAGATCATTCATCTCATTTTCAGTAGTTAACCTGTGAGTTGACGGTAATTGCACTATTTTCAGTTTAATTAAATAAAGACTTGTTTTATGTAACTGCTTTCAGAAATTCCTGTAATTCTAGTGGGTTAGAGTTAAAGGGAAAAATTACAAATTAATAGTGATGAAAGATATATGAATGGATGCATGAATTGAAGAAAAATGAAACAAGACACTGAAATATGGGATATCCTTCACCCTAAAGATGGAAAAAATTCTAAAATAGCTTCTTTATTTTGAGCCACAGCATGGACAGCAGCAACAACACAATACCCTGCAAGGATTTCTTTTCTTATATTTTACAGCCAGTCCAAATTTTTCTTTAGTATTGTTAACATATTCTTTTGTACTATTCACTATCATTTCAATATTGTTGATGCTTTCTCCTTGTTCCTCTACTAAAAGAGATATCTGAATGAAAAGATCCCTTAAATCCTTTATTTGGTTCTCCAAATTAACAAGTTCCTTGTGTCTCTGTTCAATCTCTGAAAGTTGTGCTTTAGTGATATTGATTTCTGTAAGTAAGCTCTCATTAAAGACTTCCCATTTTCCTTGATGAAGCATATCATTTACTTCTTCTTCAGGTACCTCTTTTCCAGCAACTTCAAGCTGACGAAAGATAAATGTTTTGCACTTCTCTTGCTTTGCTGCTATTGTGTCATTGTATATAAACATGATTTGCTGAAAATGGCGGAACATTGCAGCATGCTGAGATTTAAGTATCCTTGTGACCACTGATGATGGACCATTTTCAACCTCTGACTTTTTAACTTCTTTAACTAAATCATCCAAACTTCTGTTAATGTGTTCTGCTTGGATTTTTATCTCCTTTGTAATGCTAGACTCTTTCTTAAGTAGACTAAACCTTCTCATTGAAGCCACCAGATTTTTTTGTTGTTGCCCAAATTTTTGAACATTATCTGCCAAATTGTTAATACTCTCCTGCAGTTTCTGGATGTCATGTAGATGTCTCTCAGCTACAGGCTCTCTTTCATAAATAACAGCTTGCTGCACAAACACCCCTTGTTCCTCTGCTTCTGTAGTTGACACGTGACTTTCTCTAGAAAGTTCTATTTCCTTTGTTCTCTGCTTTAGTTCTTGAAGTCGGTCTTTCATCTTCCCTTTCCTCCTAAGAAGCAAAAATGATAAAATGATTGTATTTGAATAGAGAGAAACTTGGTATTTTTCCACGCTAGCAATTGATTTCATATAGCTGTCTATCTCCCTGCAAAAATTCTCCTAGTTTTCTAAAAAGAGGTTAAAAAAATTAGAAAAATCAGTAAGAATTTCCTCATAAAAATCATTGAAATAGGAAAAGTAATGTAAAATAATTTATACATTACTTTGCATAATGTGGGGCTGCTATGAGTGCCATTTAGTTAAGGGCAGTTGCTGAGAAAGCAGTAATAGAGATACAGTTGTCAAAATAAGTTCTTTATTGTCATGATGCTATCTGTCACATGATAGAATTTTTTTTTTTTTTTTTTTGTGACAGAGTCTCATTTTGTTGCCCTGACTAGAGTGAGTGCCATGGCATCAGCCTAGCTCACAGCAACCTCAAACTCCTGGGCTTAAGCAATCCTTGTGCCTCAGCCTCCCAAGTAGCTGGGACTACAGGCATGCGCCAACATGCCCGGCTAATTTTTTCTATATATTTTTAGCGGTGCAATTAATTTCTTTCTATTTTTGGTAGAGACGGGGTCTCTCTCTTACTCAGGCTGGTCTCGAACTCCTGAGCTCAAACAATCCGCCTGCCTCAGCCTCCCAGAGTGCTAGGATTACAGGCGTGAGCCACCGCACCCGACCTAATTTTTTTTTTTTTTTTGATAAAGGGTGCTATCAACCATACCTTCAACTTTTAGGATTAATCTTTAGACTCCAAAGTGTTCTTACTATGAAAGATACTGTCTCCACTGTCTGTAATGTCAAAATTATACTCATTTTGCTAAATATACGTAATTCAGTTAAAACCATTGTAATGACAGGACAGATTCCATATGAGAACGTTAAGTGAAAGAGATAATATTGAACTTAAGTTTTCTGAGGCCTTTGGATTGATTAGCATATTATTTGACATAGCTTTGTTTTCTTATTCATTGCATGTATATGAAAACATATTCTTGGTTTGATTATGCTGATTTCTCATTCTTAGCATTCTTTTGCAAAGATATCCAGGCTGTTTCAGAACAAAATTTATATGAATTTGTGTTAAGTGATATTTTTATAAGCATCAGGATATATTTATATAAACTCTTATTTTGGGATTACCGATAATATTGGCATTTATCACCTCCTGTTTTGGTGTCCACAAAATTCAAATTGATTATGTAATTTAATATTTATATTTATAGAATTTATTTTTTAATATTTAATGATATATATAAATATATAATTATTGACACATATATAAAATGAAGTGACTAAAAAACAATTAAAACACTTATTTTCACAGAGTCTGGATTTTAGAAATGTCTTTCATGACATTTTTGAAGATAAAAAGGGCTGTCTGGGAGTATAAATGGCTCACTGGACCCCACATAGTATTAGTGTCAAGTAGAGAAAAACGTCTCTGATATGATACTGTTGTGCTATGGGACTCAGTGTTTTATATGTTTATGGAAATATTTTTATTAATGATTTGGATGTTGTCATAAAAGGTATACTTACCAAATATGTGAATGATGTAAATTTTGAGGGATCTTTAGTATATGTATGTACAGAGTAGGGATTCAAAGACTAAAATAGTGTGACATACTTAAGCAACAAAAATATATTCAACAGAAATAGTTGTAAAATATTTCACCTAGCTGTACAGAAAAACATCTTCATGTCTACAAAATGGAAGACCCTTGGATTCACAGCAGTCTTTATGAAAGTATTGGAGATTTTAGTTAATTATAAAGTTTCTATCAGAACTATGAGAATAATCATTATGCTTTTATGAATAATAGTATGATGTGATGTCTAGATAAATGAAGAAAGATATTCGTTCCTCCACTTCTTTGCTATTCAGAGCAAATAGTGGGGCGAGGGCTGTGTTAACTTCTGAGCATGTTATTTTGAGATGGAAATTCATAAATTAGGAATTTCTAAACTAGCATGGAAAGAGTGAGATTAGAAAACCCTACCAAATGGAAAATCATTGAAAGAAGTAGAAATATTTGTCCTATAAAGGAGACGATGTAGGAAATATATACAACTATCTTGTAAAATGTGAAGGTTTGTATACACAAGAGGGATTAGACTTACTTGACATAGCTTCAAAGGACAGTGGGTGGAAATTACATGAGAGAAGTTTGATTCAATATAAAGAAAACTTTTCAAACAAGTAGAGCTGTCCCAAGATGCAATAAACTGTTTCATGAGGTGATGAGTTTGCTATCACTGAAGATGTTCAAGATTTTCTTGAATGATGACCCAGTCAAGGATGGTATAGAAATGATTTTACCTGTATTGGGTAAAAAGTTAAACCAGTATCCTGGTAATATTACTTTGATTTCAAAGGACTGGCATTATGTCAAATAATTATTGAGGCCTACTATATGCAAAGTTTTAAATACTGTAGTATATATATAACAATTCCTGTCCTTGAGGAATTTATAATATGAGGGGAGATGGATAATACACAATTAAACAGATAAATGAGATAATTTTAGGTTTTGATAGAACAATCAGGCAAGGCCTCTTTAAAGAGATTTATCTATGAGACTAAATGTTAAGAAGCCAAGCAGCTGAAGAGCCAAGGGAGTGTACTCTGGGTGTGGGACATGGCTGCAAAGGCAGTGAATGAGGCTGATATGTTTTGAGAATAAAACGAATGCTTGTGTTGACAGAAATTAATGAGAGGAGTAACACAGAAGAACGAAGTCGGAATTGTAGGCAGGGACCAGATAATAAAGGGCCAAATAAGGAGTTTAGATTTTATCTAGATGCTGTGGAATACAATTAAAGGATAAATAGGGTTTTGACATGATTTGTATTTTTAAAAGATGTTGTTGCTTCCATATAGAGAATAGTTTTTCGGGGTGGAGGGATTAGATCACAGAAGAAACTTGTATGATAAAAATAGCAATAAAATAAATGGGAACCATAAGGATATATTTTTGGAGGTAGAAGTAATAGATCTTGATGATTTCAATCCATCAGCAGCACTTAACATAATCATTTCTTGAAACACTTTCAAGACAAGTGTTTCTCCTGTTTTCCTCTTACCTCTTTGATTCTTACTTCATCATTTTCTCTTTTTCTGACTTCTTCTCATCTCCCCCAATTCTGAATATTGGAATGCTTCCAGGCTCAGTCCTCTTTTTATCCATCACCATTTTTCAGTCTCATGGCATTAAATGCTGTCTGTTAGCGGATGACTCAAATTCATATCTCCAGTCTAGACTGCTTTTAAAACACCTGTCTACATGACAGCTCCATTTTAATGTCCGTGTCTAAAATGAGCTCCTGATCTTCCTCCGAACCCCCAAACTGCCCCATCTCAGCAAATGACAATGGTATTCTTTCAGTTGCTCAGACCAAAAACTTTAGAGTTATTCTTGACTAGTTTTTTCCACACCTCATATCCAAACTAACAGTGCCTCATAGCCAAACTAATAGCAAATCTTGGCAAGGCTCAGTGGCTCACACCTGTAATCCTAGCACTCTGGGAGGCCCACTCAGCAGGATCACTTGAGCTCATGAGTTCGAGACTGATACCAGCCTGAGCAAAAGCGAGACTCCGTCTCTACTAAAAAAAAAAATTAGCTGGGCGTGGTGATGCGTGCTTGTAGTCCCATTATACTGGAGGCTGAGGCAGGAGGATTGCTTGAGCCCAGAAGTTTGAGATTGCTGTGAGCTAGGCTGACGCCATGATGCTCTAACCTGGGTCACAGAGTGAGACTCTGTCTCATAAAAAGGGAAAAAAGCAAATCTTGTCAACCTCCTACAACTCTCCCTCTCCCTCTGCTTCAGTCTTACTATCCTCCTTACCATTCTCACACAAACCAGTCCTAGAGCTTTGGTACTTGCTATTTCCTCTGTTGGAAATCCTCTTTTGCATGTAGTACATGACTTATTTCCCCAAGTCTTTTAGGCCTTGCTGAAATATCACCTCTCAGTAAGGCTGACTTTGGTCACTCTTTCTAGAACTGCAACTCTTCTCACCTCTCTGATCCTTTCCAGTTTTAAGCATTTTTCACTATTTAATATGCTATATTCTTACATATCTTAGTATACTGTCTACTTTCTCCTCCCAATATAAACTTCATGAGGATAAGGGTCTTTATTCATTCTGTTATTGGCACCTTGATGAGTCTCATATTTACTTGAGTTCTCATATTGAGTTCTTGATAGCGTATATTTACTTGAACTGTTAATATGCACTAGGCACTGTTCTAAGTGTGTTGCGTATTCTGGTGAGAACTTTGAGTTGAGTATTGTCGTGATTTCTATTTTATAGATAATGAAATTAAGATAAAAGTTTAAGTAATTTAACCAAGATGTTAGCGGGGGGTAGAGTTGGGATTCAGATTCTGGCAGTCTGGTTTGAAGGATTCAACTTTTACTATACTATAAAGCTTTTTCAGTGGTGTCAGATGCTGCAGAGAGATCATCTAGGGTCAGTTCTGAAAAGAGGCAATTAGGTCAGTGAAATGGTTGGGAAAGGAGCCATATCACAAGGGATAAGACTGTGTAATCTGTTTTTGACAGAAAAAGTCTTTTATAGGTATTGAAAGTTTATGCAGAAACATTTACCGTATAAATGTATTATTGAGCATTTTAAGAACTGGCTAGAAACAAATTTAAGAGCAAATTTTTGTTGCCTGTAATATAGTGTTCTGCTATTTAATTTACATATTTGAAATATTTAATTCAAATAGCTGGTAGTCTTTTTGTTCTTACTGATTTGCTGTAGTGAAAGTGAAAAAAAATTCAATCAATGCACTTTATGCAAATAAGACTTCTAAGGTCTTATTTAGGGTGTTGGCTCATGCCTGTAATCCTTGTGTTTTGGGAGGCAAGAGAATAGCTTAAGGCCAGGAGTTAGAGACCAGCCTCAACAACACCCTGAGACCTCATCACTACCAAAAAAAAAAAAAAAAATTAGCCAGGTGTGGTGACGCACACCTATATTCTTAGGGAGGCCGAAGCAGGAGAATCCCATGAGCCTGGAAGTTCCTGGGTGCAGTGAGTTTTGACTGAGTCACTGCACTCCAGCCTGGGTGACAGAGCAAGACCTTGTCTCTATTAAAAAAAAAAAAGAGAAAGAGAGAGAGACTTCTAAACTGGAAAGGGATTCCATTTTCCCCTCCCTGCTTACCTTTCATTCTCTATATTCTACCTTCAGAGTAACACTAACCAAAGCTAGTGGTTTTCTAAGATCTGAGGGGAAAAAAATACACTATGAATGATATTAAACATAGAAAATGTGTGAAAGAAATATTAGTCAAGGAGGAATATCAGAAGGCACTATAGATAGAACTGCAAACTTTGGGTGTTAGGAAAGCTGTAGATCAATATAAAACAGTAGTTATTGATGAATGTTAGGAAAATCTTTTAGCAATGTATTTCTTAGCCTTTATCCATACAACTAGGAAATAAGCAAACTAGAGGGAATATATGTAATAGTATGTGAGCAGCCTATTATTTTTGTCCTTTATTAAAATAGAAACAAGGCCAGTTACGGTGGCCCACACGTGCAATCCCAGCACTTTGGGAGGCCAAGGTGGGAGGATCACTTGAGCCCAGGAGTTTGAGAGCAGCCCAGGCAATGTAGCAAGACCTGTCTGGACAAAAAAAAAATTAGCCCGAGCATGGTGGTGTACTCCTGCAGCTTCAGCTACTCTGGAGGCTGAAGCAGGAGAATCACTTAAGCCCAGAAGTTTAAGGCCGCGGTGCTATGATTGCACCACTACACTCCAGCCTGGGTGACAGATCCTGTCTCTAAAAAAAAAGAAAATTGAAAAATAAAATGAAAACAAGGCAGTTTTAATTGGGAAAGATTTCATTACTAGAGCAACAAATTAAATGTGTGGAAAGTTTGATATTCTTGTTTTTTATATTTTCTCTCCTTTTAAACTATACTAAACAAGTTAATTTGTAAATTATATGTAACTTACTAAGTTATTTATAATTAATTACATTTAATTGTAATTAATCTAATATCCTTAACTTAAAAATTCAAATTTAAAAAAAAGATAAATTGAAGAATTTTTTTAGCTTTCTAAAACAATTTAACTTGGAATTTCTTATGAGTTTTAAATATTTGGTTTATGAGAAATTCTGCCCATTCCTATTTTACTAGTCAAGATATTGTCAATTATGCCACAATAATAACCAATTCCCAAATTTTGTTGGCTTAAAACTACAAACATACACTTCTTGCTTACATTTTATGTCCATGATGGATTTGCAGGGGGCTCTAGTTTCTGTCTTGGTCATTTAAACACTTAAGCTCGCATGGCAGGGAGAAAGAAGTACTAGAGGGTCTCTCATAGGCATTAAAATGCGTTAGCCCTGAAGTGATGCCATGTCCCCATCCTTTTTTTTTTTTTTTACAACTTCTCAACTAAACTGAAAGCAGTGAAGTATAGTCCTCCTCTGTTTCCCAAGGTAGAGATGAAGCAGGTCTCTTCCACTCCTATTGAATATTCTAATTCTATTCCAGAAGGAATCGTTACAGGTTAACTAATCAATTTCTCATTTTTCTTATGGGAAAACTGAGTATCAGAAAAATTAAGTGTCTTGCGCAGAGTCATGGTGAGCATGTTTGTAGTCCTAATATGATAAGGCAAGCTTTCTGATTTATAGACCTGTGCTTTTTCTATTATATATAATATAAATTTATTAGAATGTATATATTCCATAAAGCTGGTATTATCTACATGCTCTTTTGTATATAATATTGAATAGTTGACGATTATGCTGGTACAGATATTTAAAGACATCTAGAAACATTGGGAAGCAATTGTGGAAACTTTTTCTCACGTGGCAACTTTGTGAAAGCAGAATTACCACCTGTAATTTGTTACATACCTCCGAACAAAGAAAGACTGGTCTTTTTTCCAGTGTAGAGGGAATTTGATGTGAAAGTGAGTTGCCTTAATGATTTATCTTGAATAGCTTCCAACTGTCATTTTTTGGCTTAGTGTTATTTATCACTTCCTTATCTATATGCTCTTTCTGTTATTACCATATTGATGCTCAAAATAAATTCCTCCCTAAAATGTTGAAAATGTCATGTCACATTTGATATAGCTATAAATTCTTTTTATTAGCTTTTTTGAAATGTGATTTTTCCACCTCAAATTAATAATACTTTTACACAGGTTAAGAAGTCAAATCACTTATAAAGATAAATATCTGACCCCTGCTTAACCTTCCACACCCTATTTCCAGATTCCTTTTCCCAAAGATACTCATGTTTAGCTCCTTAGGTATATGTTGCCTCTAAACTACCTATTTCTAAGTAATATGCTTGTGTAGGTGTTTCTTTTTCTGTGTTTTTAGTTTTAGATATTATATTGCATTTCTGCTATGAAATATGTGGATTTAACTTTCTCTTATACCCACATCCTTCCCTCAACTTATCTGTCTCAATATAGTTGTATCACAATTTTGGGTTAATATTGGATTTACATTATTGTGACTACCCAAATATTATTTATGCCTGAGTCACATAAGGTACTCTGGCTATATTTCCTTTCTCAAATAATTTTTTTTTATTGTTTCTCAGGTTTTTCAATGGCTAGAGGTAGAAAATGAGCATTTTAAAGAAAACTTTTTATTGATATATTTATGCACATACAGAAAATGCCCAGAATATGAATGTATATAGTATGATGATTTTTATAAAGTGAATACATCCATGTAACCACCAGACAGATCAAAAAACATGTAACTTGTAAATTTCTCTTGAAATGATTAATTATCAATGTTTTTCAGTTGCTTAATTTTGTACATATGCATCACTAATTCATTCTAAAATCGAAAATATCCTCTTGACATGTTTAAATATAGAAGATATTTTTATTTTAGTTTATTGTTTTATCTTTTGAGGCTTCTTTCCTTGAACCCTCCAATGTGACCTGGTTGTGTTGGAATTGTTTTTTCTCCTTTCTTTTATATTGTCTCCTGATTTTGGTTTCTCATCTTCTTTGCTGGTTTGTCCTCTGATTTGGGAGTATAGCATAGCTTCCTTTCAAAATGTAAATGTGATAATAACTTGCATTTCTGAAAATGCTTTTTATTCTACCCTTATACTTGAATAATATATTTCCTGTGCATATAATTTTCACTGAGAAATTATATTCCCCTTAAAATTTTGAAAGTTTTGCTATTTTGTCTTCTAGCTTTGTTGCCCTTGAAAAATCTGTCATCTGATTCCTGATGTTTTGCATAAAACCTGTTTTTATATTTCCTTTCATGAAATTCTTGGCTTTTTTTCTTTATTCCTGGTATTCTGAAATTTTACAATAATGTGACCTGGGATCAGTCTTTTGCGTTTATTTTCTACACATTTAGTAAGTCGTTTCATTCTGGAAACTCAAGTATTTAGGTATTTAGGGTTTTGGGGTTTTGTTTTTGTTTTTTGGTATAATTTCTTTAAGGACTTTATCTTCTCCATTTTCTTTACTTTTCATACGCTAAGAAAAATTAAAGGAACAGTTCAATCCAATAAAGCCAACATCCAAATAAGGGGAATTTTAAAGTGACTTACCAGAGGCTATTCAACTTATAAGTGACAAGAGCCTACTTTAGATATGTTTACCTGATTGCAAATCTGTTCTCTTTCCCCTATTCTGTAGTGAGTAAAAATATAGATTATCCTAGTGAAATGTACTACAAATGAAGTTGATCTATAACAAATGTTGTATTATGTTATTAGTATAAACATGTATTTAAGAGAAAAAGATTCTAGCGGGAGATAGTACAGCATATCAGATCTAAAATAATTCTGTTGTTTGCAGCCTTATTAGGATCTTTAATATAATCAAACCAAATTGATCACTATACAATATAGAAGAAAAAGAATTAGTTTGGATCTCACTGACCTATGTCACAGACAGTTACTAAGAAATTTTAAATCTTATCTTTGGCACCATGTGGAGATTGGGATTCTGATATTTTCTTCTGTTTCAGGTCATAGTTATAATCTGAAATAGGATAGATGGGAAGTGAGGTGCACTTCATTCCTATTTATGTAAATAGATTTCAATTTCCTTCTCTTGCACTAACTTGTCCCTGTGAATTCTTATGGCTACTACGGGTTTTTTTTTTCTTTTTTTTTTCTACCTAAGTCTTTTTTTTTTGACTCAGAGTCTTACTTACTCTGTTGCCCAGGCTAGAGTGCCGTGGCATCAGCCTAGCTCACAGCAACCTCAAACTCCTGGGCTCAAGTGATCCTCCTGCCTCAGCCTCCCAAGTAGCTGGGACTACAGGCATGCGCCACCATGCCTGCCTATTCCTAAGACTCAGTACTTCATAGCTACAATGTTTAAATCAGATATACTATTTTTTTTTTAACTGACTTGTGCTCCTGATATTATGGAGAAAAGAAAGAGTAACAGTGTTAGAAACTTAGCAGAGGGAGAAAGAGGAGAGAGAGAGAGAGAGAGAGAGAAACCACTATTAGACAAAACAGATTTTGATTTTGTATTCATGAGAACTAAGTCCTATCTCGTGTTTATATAATGGCTAAAAGTAGCTTTTAACAATCTTTGAATGTCACATTTCTCAAGAACTACAACATCTTGAACCTTCTCTTTGGTTACATGGTTTGAAATAAATCCTGAAAGAACCCCCTATAAACTAACATTTTTATGACTGGATAGGTCTTTGTATTTTAAAAATTAGAAATAAATTATCAATGTCACCAAAAGTTTTTTATTGAAGCATCATAGTTTAAAAAATTTTTTTTAAGAAATAGAATATTTTAAATTGATATTGAAACACAGTCTACCTTTGCAAAGTGCCTTTGGGAAGGTGAATTTTACTGCAACTGATTTTAGAAACCAGGATATTTGACTCTGACCCCTATAAAGGTTGTCTTTTCCTTTTTGTCCTTGGAAGAACAGTTCCCTGAAGAAGTACCACACTTTTATATTTGAATAAAAGTTATTTTAAGGAACTCTTTAAAATATATTAACACGTATTTTGTATTCATTAATCTTAATCAAATTACCAGCAAAAAAAAAACCAAATATTCTGCTTTTTTTTTTAGATATCCACATATTGTTGATATTAAAGGAAAAACATGGAAATAGAATGGGATTTCCTTTCACAGTTCTATGTCATGCCAAGCATGTGATATAAATGATGTTTAAAGTCAAATATAAAATTTATACTTGGTTCATCTTGGTTTATGGATATCTTCATTTATTTCTTTTGAACATTTAGAGTATATTTATATTAAAGATCCTTTACATTATTATTTCTGGTTTCTCAGGAATAAAATTCCTTTGTTTGCTATAGCCACTCACTGGGGCCATTCTCTTGGAGATGGGCAAGTATATTTGTTGAACTTTATCAGTAGTTTATCTTTATTGGGGTATTACACAGAAATTTTCTGAGTGCCTTGCTAAATTATGGATATATTCTGAGGCTTTTCTTGTGGTTGTTACTACTAGGGCCCCATGGAGTTTGTCCATTGTAACCCAGGTAGTGTAAATATAAGTCTCATTTTTCTCTAGTGATTTTTATAGTCTGAGTAGATATCTCACTTCCTGCTGTAATCCTGGGCAAGTCAACAGAGGTATTCCTGTCTTTGTGTACAGATTGTTTAGTTTTTCTTAGGTTCACTACTTCATCTAGGAAACTCAATTTTCTAGTAGTTCCTTATAACACATAAATTGTAAACCTTAGCTTTAGAAGGTAAAATATTTGCTTCTAGTAGCCCAGTGGAGTTAGTTTTAATTACTTCTTTTCACTTTGACTGTAAGTATGTTTTCTCTTCATTTCTGGCACCTGGAAATTTCATGTTCTTACTTTAAAATTGAATGATGTAGTTTAAAAGTGTCTTCTTTTAAATTTAATATTATATCATACATTTCTGTATATTTAGAGCAGGAGAGAACAATTTCTATGTCTGTGCATCATAGTTATAGTTGATTATCTTTGCAGAGTTAACATAGTTCATAATGTTCCCCTAAATCCTTGTTCATCTGTGTGGAAATTTACTTAATGTAGCTACTCAGATGCACTTATGTGCTGTATATAAGTTGCATTTTCTAGTAGTTGCATGCTCATAACTGTATGTATAACTTTCCAGTTTATCTTCTTGATCTCATATCTTCAGAAATTAGAATATTAGGCAAAGGGAGACATCTAAGCATATTAGAATTCAAAAGTTGGAAGAAACAGAGTTCACGTAGGCATAAAATGTGAACCTTATAGTTGTGAAATCATTAAATTGCTTAGGCTAAGTGAAATTGATGAGATCTCTATTTTATGCAGTCTTTTCTATACCTTAAATGTATTTTCTTAATGTTGGAAGAGTTTTATACAAATGTGAATCATCTTTCAGTATGTTTAGCTTCCAGCATTGCTATTCAGTTTTGAATTTCACCAGCAATAATTGACAATATCTTTGAGCTTAAACATGATATTTGAAAAAAGAAAGTTAGAACACTAATTTGTACATATTATAATCAACTTTGACATTTGTTCTGGGATATAGAAAAGTAAACTTGTGTGACTCAAATATTCTTCACCCTACTACAGACAGTGAAAATTCCTAGAAATGGAAACATGAATAAAAATTACCTAATGTTTTAAGAAATATGCCCTGGGATAGATACTTAATGTATTTATAGGTTTTTTTTTTTTTTAAGTAAGCTATATTGTGTAGTTACTATGTTGATTAAATAAAATATTTCAATAAATAAAACCAGGTTTTACTCAACATAAAATATTCTTTTGTTTTTGTATGTGAACTCAACTTATAACATTTCCCTAATTGAAGTATAAAACAGAGGATCTTAATGTAATATGAACCTCTTTGGTTATAAATAAGGGCAAAATAGTGGCTTCTAAAAACAAACTAAAAAATTATTACAGGTTGCATATATTATCTGATTTTGAATTTTCTAAAATTTTTTAATGCAATCTTTCAAAGCTTTTTTTTTTACTTTTAGTGTAAAAAAGGTATTAAATTGACTTGTTTAATTTAAGATCTTTTTTTGGTAAATATGAGATGTATAATTTTTGAATTTTCATTTATTCAAATGAGCTGTACATACATAAAATGATTTTTATATTAAATTTAATGCTACATAGCCATGAAGATAGTATTTTCTACATATTACATGGTCAATTCTCAAATCCACCCTTAAAACACTTACAGAAATTATTATTATTTTATTTTGAAATGGAATATTTGTTAAATTCTAACATGGTAACTTTGAAAGTACCTGACCTATCTATATGTTGCATTACATGATACTGACTTAAATTTTTCAAACTATCACATCAATGCAATGTTTATGTTAAATTATATAATTTAAATATTTTTGATATATTGGCTGAAACATTAAAACAATCACTGAGTGTTTTGATATTTTAACATACTCACGGAAACATTAAAAAAATGACTGACTAATCCTTTTACAACAAGATCATTTTCTAATTTCCTCAAATTAATTTTAGAAGATTCTGGGAAATAACAATTAAGCAAGTTATTAAGACCATATACAAAATTATCTCAACTTTAAAGGTTTTACATATGTGCCAAATTTTGGTGTAAGCTTCTTTTCAGAATTAAATGTAAAAGTGTTGTCTAAAGTAAGCACAGTGTGGTTAATTTATAGTCTGTCTATAAAAGGAAGAATTTTAGGTTTGTTTTCATAGGATCTGACTTTCTAGTGTTAACAAAATGAGAAATTACTTTTTAAAGAACTTAAAAAAGTTTCTTTCCCCTAAAGTTGATTTTTGTGGTAGTGGTCTATTTTCAAGAGTTTTACACCCAAATCCCAGTCAATGTGTAAGTAGTATATATAAACAAGTCAGCTGCCTATACCCCTGTCCAAATCTGAGCAAAACAAGTAACTTTCATTATCTGTTGAGCTATTTTTAAATGTACACTGTAACCAGATTTTAGTCTATGGATATCTCACATTAGAAAATACAAAAAGACAGTACCTTTCTGTCTTGTTCCTTTTGTTGGTTTTCCACCTGCGGTGTTGGAGTCCTGCCTTGAAAGAAAATCTGAATATCATCTCATGTAATGTTTTCATCACATTACTTAAATCTCTATCTTATAGGTCACAGGCTAATTTCTGTACGGCTTTCATATTGTTAATCGAAAGCCAAATAATGAAGTCAAATAAGTTAAGAGATAAAGTTGTGCTTTTGCTGTTAATAGCAAATGAGAACAGATTGCTTACTTCACACCTGGAGAATCCGGTTCTGCCTGTTACACACCTGTTCTTTAGATTAAAGGAAGATCATTTTCATTGGAGCTGGTTGGTAACAGGAAGTCATTGTTAAACTGCCTACATAGAGTATTTGGCACAAGCTCTGCAAATCCAGTTCTACGTTATATATAAAATATATTACTCCAAAAAATGGATTTGCATTTAAATGAAGGTTACTTTCTTTTCTATGGATCTCAAAGCTTGCTAAAAATACAGAATTAAATAAGAATAAATCAGAATGGATAGAAGCTTGGTATAAAAGTTTTTGTTCCATTTTCTTTAAATGATTGAATTTTGTCCTATTTTAGGAAATCCCATAAGAGCTTAGCTCATAAAATCATAGAATTTCAGAAGTAGAACAACCAGAAAAGAGCTCATGTCCCTCTTGTTTTTTTTTTTTTTTTTGGGGAGACAGAATCTTACTTGAGTCCCTGGCTAGCTGGTACCATAGATGCATGCCTTCACACCTGACTAATTTTTGTATTTTTTGTAGAGACGGGGTCTTGCTCTTACTCAGGCTGGTCTCAAATTCCTGGCCTCAAGCAATCTTCCCACCACGGCCTCCCAGAGTGCTAGGATTACAGGTGTGAGGCACTGCGCTGGCTGAGCTCATGTCTTTAAATCTTCCACTCTATTTTCTTTTTACTACACCTGCTATTTTTATTTTAAAATAATTTTTTCCATGGTTTTCTGTATAGAAGAACTAAAATTGTACAGCAATATGTTAAACCATCTATTTATTATATCAACATAATAATTCAAAAAAGTTATTTTCTACCAGAGGAAAATATTTATAGGGAAAATTAGAAATGAAAATTTCTCTCATACTACCAAATTCCAGATCACTTCCTTTTTTTCTTTGTGGTTATTATTTGAAGGCAAGAGGAAAGACTTTGCTATATATAGTATTTGTCAAAATAACATTTATGTTTATTCTTTGATTTAATAGTTCCACTTCCTGGAAACTATTCCCAAAATAAAAAATGACTCCTTCACACACTTATTCTTCACAACACTCTTTTGTAAAAACAAAACACGGGAAACACAAAAGTCCTTCAGTGTAGAACCGACTGAGTAAATGATGGAAGATCCATACAGTGGAGCATTTTGCAACTGTGGAAAATAATAAAGAAGATTTCTTTGTACTGCTTCAGTATAATTTCAGGATTTACTATTCAGTTAAAAAAAGGATAGTACAGAAGAATATATTGTATGCTAGCTTTTGAGGAAGAAAGGGAGGTAGATATAAATATTATATATACATGCACATACATAAACCAGTCAATAGCAATGAATATCCTTAGTACCCAAATTATGGTCTTTAAAATACCATTTCCTCCATACACTTGTTTATATTTTCAAAAAGAAATAATGGGAGGATGAACTAAACACTAATGAAAGTGGTTACCTATAGGACAAGGGAAGGAATAGGGACAAGAAAGGGTACAGAGATGGCAAATAGTTCTTTCTGATTGTATCTTTTTTATAGTTTTGAATTTGGAACCATACAACTATTTTAGAAGTTAAATCTTAAAAAGTAAACAAACTATCTCTAAAAAGCAAAAGCACCCAGAAACAAATGAACCTAGCTATAGATCTTGATGGTGACATAACCATATGGAAAAGTATTATTTCAAGTGATTTTAAAACTCAGTATTTCCATTGTGCATCTCTGGTAGAATATATCTTAGGACAAAAATAACCACAAAGAGATCTTAACTTGAATTTAGCTGTCTTTAGGAATAAATATGTAAAAAAATAAATATTATATTAATATCAAATAAATACTTAAATATGTAAATAAACATATTTAGGAATAAATATGTTGAAACATATTTGTTGAAACTACTATATATAGTTGGATAAAGCAAATAGTTAATGCCATCAGGAACTGTAACTTTCAGCATAAGTAAAAAGAGATACAAATAAGATTTAAGGCAGGACGCAGTGACTCATGCCCGTAATTCTAGCACCTTGGAACACCAAAGCGCTTGAGTCCAGGAGTTCAGCTGAGCAATATAGTGAGACCTTGTAAAAAAGTTAGCCAGGTGTGGTGGCACGAGCCTGTAGTCCCAGTTACTCAGGAGGTGGAGGCAGGGGGATTGCTTGAGCCTAGGAGTTTGAGGTTAAGGTGAGCTATGATGACACCACTGCATTCTAGCCGGGTCAAAAAAAAAAAAAATATCTAAGAAGCTAAGTCAAAATTTATTTGAAATGTGAAAATCAATATGAACTCATAATCAATATGAACTCAATGATTTAAGTTTTTCTTTTTTAAAAAAAAACGATTTCCTAGCTTTGTGCACTGAAAAGGTCTGGCAGCAGTGGCAAGTCAATGGCAATTTATATCCATAAAGACCAGACTATGGTCTTTATTATAACTATTTTTTTTTTTTTGAGACAGAATCTCCCTCTCTTGCCTGGGCTAGAGTGCCGTGGTGTCAGCCTAGCTCACAGCAACCTCATTGGGCTCAAGCGATCCTCCTGCTTCAGTCTCCCGGTAGCTGGGACTACAGGCACGCACCACCATGCCCGGCTAATTTTTTCTATTTTTAGTTGTTTGGCCAATTTCTTTCTATTTTTAGTAGAGAAGGCATCTCGCTCTTGCTCAGGCTGGTCTTGAACTCCTGAGCTCAAACAATCCTCCCGCCTTGCCTCCCAGAGTGCTAGGATTATAGGCATGAGCCACTGTGCCCAGCCCAGCCTATGGTCTTTAAAATACCATTTCCCTCTGAAAGGACCAGGGATCCTTAGAGAAATGGACGATTCTAGGTCTGGAACCTTGTTTCTTGGTAGAAAACAAAAAAGCTATCAAAGACTGTTAGAGTTGTGCCAAAATGACCCAGGCACCCATCTGAAGGGGACTCCTGTTCTTTGAGCCTCAAAAAGAACAATAACTGCAATAAATTGAAACATATCAGATATATTTTTTAAATCCATGAGTTCATAATGATAACCCCCAAAATAAGACAAAACAACAAAGCAATCTGATCACCTTTGGAGGTTGCTAGAACACCAATTCATTATTATGAAAATTAGCAAATAAAGCTAAAGGATCAAATATTTATCTTGACTTTTCTCTCTGAATTGTAAGAATCATCAACTACTTGATAAAAGTATATTTTTTAGCAAAAATCCTGCTAGTAAACGCAGAAGAAATACAGAAGTGGAAAAGTCACTATTTCATAAACTCTTATAAAATAATAGAATTAAGCAAAGGTCATCAATTACTGCTAAAACCATTAGGTGAAAGGTTAATGAGGAACTTTATTTTGGATGGATCAGACTGACTCTAAGTCTACTGATCAATTTTAATATCACTAAAATAAATATTATATAAAAGTGATAATATATGCCTCCTAAGTACCAGTACCACCTATGAAATACACTTGTGAAAAGATTTCAATCTGAAATTCACCCAGCCTCTATGTCTAACTACCAGGTATAGGAAATACAGGATATGTATGTTAAATGAGCTCATGAGGAAGATATCAGCCAAATCCCAAACATGGGAAATTTTAAAGAAAAATGACTATTTTATTTTGCAAATAAAAGTCATGGGAGGAAAAGGGGTGGTGGTGTTAGGATGGGAAGGGTAGATAATACAGTTTCAAAAAGAGGTAAGTAATAAATTATATGTAATGCATATCTGGTTTAGATTTGAATTTGAACATAACACTTGCAAAGTGATATTGGGGAATATCGAGTGACTTGAGAAATATTGAAGACTTACTATTAATTTTGTTAGGTGGAATAAGTGGTATTATGATAATGTTTTTTAACTTTTGGGTGAAGTAATATGACTGGGGAAAAGCAGAAGGTATGTGGATGAGCAAGAATGACACAGTGTTGATAATTTTTAAAGAAAAGTGATAGCGATTCATTATATTTATTATTCTATATATTTAAAAATATATATTTTTGCCTAAAAAGTCTATCAAACCTTGACCAAAACATTATTTTATTAAACTTTTTGACCTATGTCATGTGATAGGCAAATAGTGGTATATTGTGATCATTCCTGTTTTTCTTTAGAACTTATTTTGGTTTTTCTTTTTTTGGTCTCTAGTTTGTCCATAATTGAGTGTAATTCTTTCTTTCTTTATTTTTTTTATGCCCAGTGCTATGTCAAATAAATAAAAAGTGGTCTGGTGTCTTCAGTAAGTTGCACGTTTACATGGGCACATTCACACATTAGAAATGTAGATAAGCTCAAATATTACAAGCTCAGAATCAATATTTGAGCATTTAAAAAATGCTACACTTTATATTTTAAGAAGATAAAGACATAATTGATGGCTATGAGTTGTAGAAAAGAATCCACTTTTTTTTCTGTTTTGTAGCTTTTTTGTTGGCCTATTGATCTATTGCTTATGCTTTCTTGACACTTCCTTTTATCTGATTTCTCTTTTATAGACCAATTTCATTTTAGCAATAATAAATAAAGGAAAATGATGAAATTGGTACTACAATAATTTTTAAAACTAGTGTGTTCTGTAATCAGTAGATTTAAAATTTAGGAATAGAAGGATGTGGTCAAAGTATCTTTAAGTTGCCATCAGATTATATATTTGCTCTAAAATTACTTCATTTGTCTTTCTAGGTTGGCAAATAAACAAGACAAGGAAGGGGCTTTAGGAGAAGCTGATGTGATTGAATGTCTGTCGCTGGAAAAATTGGTCAATGAGCACAAGTGCCTGTGTCAGATAGTAAGTTTTATTTTTTTTCTGCCCTTTGAAATAAGTTCAGTATAACTTAGTTTTTATAAAGGTAATAGCAGTTAGAAAGCAGTCTTTCAAAGAATTTTTTTTTCTTCACCCAGGAAATCAAACTATCAGTGTTCTGTTGATGTGACTCAATACCGTAATATTTATTTTCTATTTGATTGTTACTGACTTCCATGAACTATCCTTCCATGGTTTCAAAGATTTTCACATTTGTTTTTTGTTTAAGATGTTGCCTGACAATCTATAGCTATACCCACACATCATGGTATGAACTTTGTAAAATGGAAAAGAAAATTATAATTAGTAGAGATCTATCATGAGTTTTGAAAAATCATATCAGGAAAGTTGTCACACAGTCTTTTTTTTTCCAGGTCATGCTTAATGTTTTACTTATAAAATAAGCCATGCTATCAACCCTCTAAAAACACTTACTTATATCTTTCCAATTTCCACCATTCCCCACCATCAGATTCCATTCATTTTCTTCTAGCTCCAAGCCAACCACTTTCTTTTCACAAGTTGATACCTTTCAAATGTTTTAATAATGAATAAATGGTAAATACTGACTTTTACTATTACAGAAAGGGGAAGTCACACAATCTTAAGGAAGATAGACAAGGGATTTAATCATTTATTCTAGTTCCATAAAATGATCATTAAGCTGTCAGTCTTATGAATGTTTACTGCTATAAATTTTAGTATAAAGAATTAAAACTTTCGTGGAATTTTTCTTACGGTAGTTAAATTGTGTCTTTCTATAAGTTTGTTTAAGATTATAACTAGCAATGTCAACTTCTTTTGTGAAAATGTCTCTAGTAGCTTACAGATATTTGTAAAATATTTCCATTCTAATGTACTGATGTTGGTGATCATTGCAAAGGTATGTTTTATAAATTAAATAAGCAGATGCTCCATATCATTAATTTAAATGGCTTAATTTTGATTTGCTAGTAATTATACTGAATGGTTTTATGGATAGATTTGTGTGGAGAACTTTTAATCTTTAAGTCAAATAAATTTCTGTTTTAGGAACCTTGTTCAGCAGTCTTGGGATATGGAAAGAAAATTGACAAGTCCATTAAAAAGGGCCTTTATTGGCTGCTACATATTATTGCAAGAGACTTTGAGGCCTTAAATGAACGCATCCAAAGAGATACAACAGAGCAGCGTGCTCTTGAGGAACAAGAGAAACGTGAAAGGGCTGAACGAGTGCGAAAATTACAAGAAGAAAGGTAAGTAGATTAATTTTGTGCCACGGTGCATTTGAAGAGTCAAAAGCAGGATAATTTTATGAATGATTTGCTAGTTTTGTCTATTCAGTTTCCTCTTTCTGTACGAAGGAAGGAAGACACCAGTAAATTTTGTATTTTTATGGATCTTTCTCTATGCAAGTTTGAGTGATAGATTTCTAATTTTCTTGCTGGTATTATAGTAATTAAATTTACTCTTATACAGTAATAATTTCCAAGAGTTTTAAATACTTGCCTCTTATTTCTTATGGGTACCGTTAGTGCAGTGGTTCTTAATGTACAGGGTGATTTTGCCTGTCAGGGAACATTTGGCAATGTCTGGAGACAGTTTTAATTCACAGCTGGGGGGAGATGTAGAGTGCTACCGGCATCTGGTGAGTAGAGGACAGGGCTGCTGCTAAACATCCTGCAATACACAGGACAGTTTTCCACAACAAGGAATTATCTGGCTCAGTATGTGAATAGTGTTGACAATGAGGAATCTCTTTAGTCTCAGCAAAGATAGAAGGTGAGCTATTAGAGCATCATTCAACTCAAACAAAATCAGATCCAAAGTTGCCTTTCATCTACCTGAGTAATACTGGCCTTTTATGTGATTTAATGTAGTTACTGCCCAAAAGGCAAGAACCCACTACCTTTGGTGATCCCTTTGTGAGGTGCTTCCTTATACTATGGTGGAAATGCTCTGAGAACTGTTATTTTTCAGAAGCAGGAGTTAAAGGGAAGAAATATTTATAGAGATAACTCTTCACCCCCCAAATGTTCAATATGATGAGCATGTCTTTCAAATATGTCTCTCTTGATATCAAAGAAAGAATGGGGTAAGCAGTTTTGGCGTCTGCGAATATGAGGTTTTGGAAAGTCTTTGGTTTTCAATCCTAGTGTGTATTTTCATGATTTTTAAAGCTAAAGCTCAGTATAACCAATTATTCATGTAAGTATACCTTTTATGGCCACACTTTCCTGAAAACTCCTTTGCTTTTTTCTATTAAAAGAAAAAAAAAACAACAAAAAATAGTTAGATAAAAGAAATTTAATAATAGTAAGTTTTTTAGTTTTTACCTTTTCCATAATGATATTCTAGATCATGTGTGGCAGACTTTTCCAATATTCATTCCCCTTTTCTTCTTTCTCCCTAGGCATCCCATTTGTAGTCTGAGACTTCTCCTGTTGAGCTGATATTCTGTAATTAAAAGTAAATTGATATTCAGAGAAGAGTGATTAAAAACAACCTTTTTACTAAATCTGATTGTTTCAGATAGTCATTTCCAATGTTTTTGAAAAACTATACAATATATGCTACATGAAAATAGTATATTAATACTGTGTACTTGAAACTGCTTACCAATAAATGAGTTAACAGTAATAACAATGATTGTCCTATGAGTAGGTTCATGCACAGAGTATTGTCACATATATTACTTTATCTGATCTTTGAGACAATCCTATGCAGTGGTTATTTTTATCCACATCTGTGGGAAAGCTGAGGCTCCAAGATCCAGGTCCAAAGATTTGTAAATCTCCAAATCTTGGCTTCATAGGTTCAGAATAAAAGGGTATATATGTCCATCTAGAACAGAGTTAATTGATGTCATGGCAATGAACATCCACATTGCTGTGCTATATTTATAATCTAGTTGAAGATCCACAGTACTCGTTTTTCTGTCTTTGGTGGCTTGTTTTAGTAACTTACTACTCTTCATGTATGGGAGAACATTAACCATAAATCACAGAGATAATAAATGTTTCAGTGGTAACTAATATGGAATTATTTAATCTGAATGATACATGGCAAACTTATTTTTATAGCCTCTTATACTGTTATGCAAAGCAACAGTTATCTTGTTGTTCAAATATGATATACAACTTGATAAAATATTTTATATTATTATTGATCTATACTTCTAGAGAATCAATCTGTAGATGTTCTGCTCTTTTATTTCTTTCATCTATAATAAATAAGAGTATTTATTAAGTATAATAAATAAGAAACATGTTTGTGTAGAAATAAAAGCCTAGGTTGAGTTAAAAGAATGTTTTCCCAGTTTTATTTTACAAGAGAAGACATAACCCTTAGGAAGGGTGTTAATAAGAGGACTTCTTTATTTGTTAACGCTAGTAAAGAGGATAGCATTGATATTTAGAGGGTAATTAATAAATTGATCGGTATACATCCTTGGCACATGGAAAAATAATTAATTTTCACCATTGACATTAAGAAGTCAATCATAGGAAATATCATTTTTGTCAGCATTTCTTTCTTAAAAAATTCAAATGATTAATCTTTACATGGGGCTAGACGCGTATTTCCTACATAAAGATTTCTGAAATATTCTCAGTAATTAAAAGCATGCCTACATGTTTAAATTATTAAGTTTAATACCCTGAAACCTATTGCAGATTTTCTTAAACATGGCTCAACATTTTGTCAAAAGGAATTTCAATTTTTTTCCTCAAACAATAGAAAACAAAGAGAAGAAGAGCAGGCTGAACTCGATGGAACCAGTGATTTGGCTGAGTTGGACCCAGAACCAATGAATCCTTTCCAGCCGATAGCATCTGTAATCACTGAGGTATGAGTGGTGACAAATGTAATTTTTATATCTTAAATTATGAAGTTGGAATTTGGGAAAGGAGGTGGGGAGTTGAGAAAGGAGGCAGGGAAAATAGAAGTCATTCTCCAGAGATTATTTCTAAAAGAAAGTAAAGGTGAGAGACTGATGAAAGCTTTACTGCTTTTTTTTTCTCTTCAATTTACCTTTTTATCTAGTGTGAAAAGGGAAATATGACTTCAGAATTCAATAACAATGAAAATAAAGGTTGACTATGGCAATTATTATAGTTGCTATGTTGATAAATCTATTTTTGTCATGTGATAGTAATATATTGACTCTTGTTTACTTGTCTCTTTCTGTATTGATCTTATTATCTCTTTGCAATAATCTTTATATGCTTATAATGTGTTAGAGTACATAAACAATTTCTTTTTTTTTTTTTCCTTTTCTATTTTCTTTTTTTTGGAGACAGGGTCTCACTATGTTGCCCATGCTAGAGTGGAGTGGCATCATCATAGCTCACTGCAACCTCAAATTCATGGGGCTCAGAGTGAGTCTTTTGCCTCAGCCTTCCTAGTAGTTGGAACTATAGGCATGTGCCACCACGCCCGGCTAACGTTTTTATTTTTTATAGAGACGGATCTTGCTATTATTGCCCAAGTTCATAAATATATTTCTATTTTCTCATGATACTTAAAAATGTTTGATCCCACCCATACAGATATTAAGGAAGGTATACTTAAAAAATGTTTAGACTACTTTTAAAACCCAAATGATGTCATTAATCCATATGTGAACTAGTGACAAGTAGATATTTTCATAAAAGTTTAATTACTGATATTTGGTAGAAGTAGAGTAGTAACTCATATCAATTCAAGTATTCTTAGTATGATTGCTTTCCCTATTTGTTCATTAGACTAATAACATTAGAATCTATAGAATTTGAGCCTTTATAACTTGGGCGAGGCATATTTCAAACATTTCTGGACAAATCTTATTTTTTATTTCTGAAGAATATAATAAATAATATTCTAGACCACTTAAAACCAATGGTCCCGAATTGAATATTCTTAAGAAATTTGTTTTGATGCCACTTGACATTTCCAATCAGTAATCATATTCCTGTAATAGTTAAAACAACTACATTAAACTTGTCATGGGAACCATATTTTCTTGCTTTTAGGAATATAATTCATACCCATATAATTACTTGAACATTCCAGGGCATCTAATCATTCCCACTGACTTAGATGGTCTAATGTAATTCAGGAGGCTTGAAAAATTAATGGTGTAGTCTTGCGAATTTTAACAGTTACCTGACATCATTTAACAGAACCAACAACTGGCACAACTTCTTAAGCTGTAGTTTCAGTCTCTGCTAGTTCATACTGCATGTTTATTTTGGACAGTCTTTTGTAAGCATGGTGCTTGTACCAGTTTAAATAAAATATTAACATAAAAAAAGAATGAGATGGCAAAAAATTCTCCTATATCTGAATACCATTTATTTTAATTTTAAATCATCAGAAACTTCACCAACATTTATGTGTAGATTTTAATTATGAAGAACTTAAGTGTGTGTGTGTGTGTTTGTGTGTACGTGTCTGTCTTTGTTTTCATTTTCTGCTGGTGTCCAGAGTTTGCACGAGCTCTGCTTAATGGCTCTCAGTACCATGCCTCCTCCAAGGCACTGCTTCCTAACTTCCTTCATTTACTCAGAGCCTATTGTGGAAGCTGGTGTGTTCCCCATTGCTCTTCCCCTGTCGCTGCCTCCTTCCACAGGGGTGCTCATCTGGAAAGGTGTATGATTGTTTCTTCTTTGGAGCTGCTGCTGAGGAGGGAGGCAGCTCCGCAGGTAAGAAGATGATTGGATAGTTTGGATTGCTTTATTTTGCAAAATAATTAGTAATATGAGATACTTGGTCTTAAGTTGCTTAGATATCAGAAGGTTAATTGTATTCAATCTTTCATTAACCCTATTAGGATCACCCTAAATATGTGCTTTTCTGAGTATAGTGAAACCGTCTTAATAGCATGAGCTATTGTTTTGTCTCCATCCTATCAAAAATTATGTTTGTCAAGTTTTGTTTTAGGTTCTTTTAAAAATATTGATACAAAGAAGGGAATCAAGTTTTGCTTTCCACGTTGAAACATTAATTTACTCTTAAGTATATAATAAATCTTGCTTTGTGAATGACTGTTTATTTTATAGTACCATGGGTATAAATCACTGAAAAGGCCCTTGTCCCAGCATTGTATTTTTCACAGTATAAAGAAGTGAACAATACTGGTGTACAGCATAATATACCATGCACAGAAAGTCCCTGAATTAGTAAGTGGCACAGGGGGAGTATAATTATTATGCTTTTAAAATACAATACTTTCAAGAAGATGGTCGGTAAAGAAATGAAAACAAATTACTAACAGTTTCCTTTTCATCATGCAAATTTTCTTTTTTCCATCAAACTTTTCCTTTGGTATGTTTGCATTGTACAGAAGCACCTACCATTCCTTTGATTTTTACCACAGATAATAAAATTGGTAAATTATTGCGAGGTATTGGTTCCAGAATAGACAGATCAGTGGAACAAATAGTAATAAACCCAACAATGCATGAACATTTAGTATAAGATAAAGGTAACATTTCAAACCTGAGAGAAAAGAATATGAACAAACACTTAGAAAAAAGTAAAATCATTGAAAACTGTATACCCAATTAAGTTCTGGAAATATCCAAGACTTAAATGTATTTAAAAAGTAAAGCCTTAAAAATACTAGTAGATAATGGAGTTAAATATTTATATGTGCTTAGAGGTGGAAAAACTTTAAAAGCAGGACAGTCAAGCCACATCATAAAGTGAAAAAATCTTATAGTATTCCGTTTTAAAAGAGCTGTTCTACAAAGTTACAAAGCAAAAATGAAAACAAGGATAACAAACCCTAGTGGAAAAATAGGACACATAGGACACGTAGTTCTATGTGACTATGAGACTGGTCCTAGTGACACATAGGGCAAACCAAAGAACCCTTACAAATTACTGTGAAAATAATGAGAATCTAACAGAAAAGTGGGCCTTGGGTTATCACAGGCAGTTCTTTAAATAAAAAATAAAAATGGCAATAAGGGTATGTAATAGTTCATCTTTGATAGTAACTATAAAAAAGTTTAAATTAAGCTAAAACAACACTAAGGTAAACATGGTTATTTATTAATTTGTCAGAGATGTAAAAGGTCATTAATGATATGCAGAGAACAATGTAGAGAAAAATCACCTTCCCAACCCTTTACCTGGGGGTATAAATTGATTTAGTTTTTCTGAAGGGAAGTTTGTGAATATATGTCACATTCCAACAGTTCTGTTGTTAATAATGTAATCTTAAAAAAGCTAATAGGATGATTGTATTTCTTGTAATAGTGAAAAACTGAAAAAGTAAATTTGTTGTCCACTGATAGAGAATTGGCAAAATAAGTTATAAATAAGTTATGCTTTAACCATGCAAAGTGATAATATAATTGATGAAAATAATAGTGGCTAACACAGTATTCTGAGGCACTATTCTAAGCACTTTGTATATTCATTGACATGGAAAGTTTATATTCTTAAATAAAAACTTCAATTCTTTTTTGTTTAAACAACAAACAAATATAAGGCTGAGTGCATTGGCGTAGGGTGCAAGACTAGCCTGAGCAAGAGTGAGACCTCGTCTCTGCTAAAAATAGAAAAATTAGCTGGGTATCCTGGCACGCTCCTGTAGTCTGAGCTACTCAGGAGACTGAGGCAAAAGGATTGCTTGAGCCCAGAAGTTTGAGGTTGCAGCAAGCTACAATGATGCCATTGCATTCTACCCGGGGTGATAGAGCAAGACTCTGTCTCAAAACAAAAAACCAAAAAAAAACCAATACATAAATATGTATATAGAGAGAGACAATTACCTTTATGTATGTTTGTAGGTGGTGTATGTCTGTATGTGTGTGGGAATAGGTAGAGAAAAACACCTCTTAGTGATCATACACCAAAGAGTGGTCATCTCTAGATTGTGGAATTACTGGTAATATTTGTTTTCTTTTGTTTCACTTTATATGTTTACTGAATATTTGGCAATTAACATGTTTTAATGATACATTCAACAGTTTTTTAAATAGAAACCTCAGAGTGTCATTGAAGTTACAGAATGTTGTTAGGTTATTTGATTTCTTCCTTAAAACTATCTTAGATATAAACATGATAGTAAAGATAATAGGGTTTTGTTGTTGTTATTGTTGTTGTTAGAATGAAAAAAAACTTGAAAAAGAGAAAAAGAAGCAAAACATGGAGAAAGTCAGTGATGGCTGCCACCTGAAACATAAAATGGAGCATGAGCAAATAGAGACAGAGAGCTGGATTAGTGACAATGGCCAAAAAAGCAATGAATCTGGACTAGTAGAAAATTATAAGGAGGCATTAACACAGCAGTTGGAGAATGAAGATGAGACAGACCAGCGATCATCGGAATCAGGTGATAAAGTTATTTACAGTAATTTTCATATATATATAAATAAATAAGACCTTATTTATACTTTATTTCATTTATCATATTTATTTTCACAAAAGATGTACTGTAATATTTTTTGTCTTCAAATACAGTATTTATCATGATTTTCTCAAGGTCCTTAATTACTTATTTGCCAGTTTGCCTCTAACATATTTTTTCCATTATGATTTAAAATGTGGTCCTTTGTTACTTATAAAGATTTCAGCAGAAGATTCAATTTTAAATTTTATTTTCATAAATTTGGAATACAGCATAGCCCTCAAGAATCCTTGGAATATATTTAACATCTTAAGGCTTTTTTTTTTTATTTGTTTGTTTTTTAAGCCTCATAATGCTAAAATCAGGATCATTTATTGACTGGCTGTTTCTATAGGATGCAAACATAACCAGTAGAACATTTATTAAAAGTCTTGTCAAATAGCCAATTTCCTCTTATTTTAATATCATACAAAATCTTCAACTCATAGTTGCTTTTTTTTCCCCCTAACCGGTTATGTGATATAATACAACATTCATGTCTATTTCTGTCATAGAGAGTCAGCCTGTGTTTGGAATCAGACAACCTGTGATAGAATCCTGACTCTCTCATCTACTAGATATGTTAAGTAATATAGCATTCTTCAGTCTTAATTTCTTCATCTCTACAATGGGGAAAAACAATCTTTATTTATGGGGTTTTAAGGCTATCTATAAAATAACTCTGCAGCACTCCTAGCAGGATCTGCCACGTGGCTGATGCCCAATAATTGTTACTTCCTTGCCATTCTTATTTAGTGATATGCCTTTATTATATATAAGAATTTTTTATAGTATCATAGGGTTTATGAAAATAAGATTTCAATCCTTGAGGTACAGATTAGCTAACATGGAGATTTTGAAAATATTAGATTTGAAAGTTATAATTTTTGACAGTTGGAAAGTTAGAACAGTCTTAGCCATACCCATATAATTATGTCAACAGAGTTAAAAAGACTTATTACTGCGGTCTCTCAGTTTTTAAAAAGGACTGTAGCAGTGGGGTCATCATAGCTCACTGCAACCTCAAACTCCTGGGCTCAAGTGATCCTCCTGCTTCAGCCTCCAGAGTAGCTTGGACTATGGGTGCATGCCACCACGCCTGGCTAATTTTTCTATTTTTAGTAGAGATGGGGTTTCACTTGTGCTCAGGCTGGTCTTGAACTCCTGGCCTCAAGCAATCCTCCTGCCTTGACCTCCCAAAGTGCGAGGATTATAGGCATGAGCCATTGCTCCCAGACCTAAAATATTATATTTTAAAGAGCAAAATGATTTGGCAAATGATTTGAAAATATAGCACAGGGAGATCTAAGATAGTAAATCATATAACTATAAAAATAACTAATATGTACTTTATACTTTAAAACATGCCTTCAGGTGCATTAAATTATATTATTGAACATAGCATTTTGCTATTTAACAAAGCAATCCTGGGGTATATTATTCCTGTTACATAAATGAGGAAACCAGCCACTTGAAGAAGTTGAGTAACTTGTTTATGATCATACATCTCATTTGTGGTAGACTAAGACCCCAGTCCAGATCATGTTCCACATCCCCATGACCCTAAGCTCCTGTGCATCAGAAGTATCATGTGGTTCTGGAGCTCTCTTTCTATTCTTCCAGCTGTAAAGCTTACTGCTTTAATTGTAAAAAGATTTCTTTGTTTCTATAGGAAGTGAAATGTCTCAAGTGACACTAATTTGTTAGAAAAATAATTTGTTTCTAAATATATTTTCATTTTTTATTACTCTGTAGACTTCGCAGATATTAGATATTTTTTGTTGCAGATAATTCTTATTTTAGAAAATATATTACACATATATAAATTTAGCAATTTGTAATTGTCAGTTAAAATATTGCAGTAACTTTGATGTTCTAAATTTAGTTATATAATAAGTCATCCTGGTTTACCTTGTTCAAATTTACATATTAACATAGATATCCTTAAAATGTTTATGTATGCTTGAGTGGGGATCTGTAAATAATTTTATTTTGAAAGAAAACAAATTCAATTATGCTAGATCTCCTAATGTGATTTTGATCACATAAACTTGTATTGGGCATACCTTGTTTAGGGATTATTTTAATGAATAGTGTGTTTAGGTTTAATTAGAGTCTTTTTTTAACATTTCAAAGGATTATTTTTGGACTATTTATATCCAGAATTATTCTATGTATCCCACTGAGAAAAATCAACAACTCTCCTCTTTTCTCAGGCCATTTTGAGTTTCATGGAAACTCCTGCAATTAGACAATTATATTTGTTTCATATGACATTTGGGAGAAATATAAGTTGCTTTTGGAAATGTGAACTTTTTTTGTATTCTGAAAAATTTCTCTTAGAACTTAATATATAGACTTTTGGCTGTTTATGTCATATTCATTAATTGCTTATTCAATAAGCCGTCACTTAAAAAAATTTATTCTTAGTAAATGCGAGTTCATATTTGGTCATTGGTAACAATTTCCAAAGTTGAATAGAAGATGTTTTTATGTTAATAATATCAATATTCTTGTTTTATTCTTGTTTTCTATTACAGAAGCTCACCTTTTTCCAAAGGTATAACATTTCATGTTTATATTCTTCTAGATAACGGTAAAAAGAAAACTAAGAAACTAAGAATGAAAAGGAGTCACCGGGTAGAGCCAATTAATACAGATGACTCTGATCCTAAGAGTCCGACACCACCTCCACCTCCTCCTCCTAGTAAGTAAATTGATATTGATACTGAATTTAGAAATGCTACTTTACTCAAGGGAGAAAAAAGGAAAAAGAAATTGTGTAGTTTTTGTGCAGTATATTTATTATGAATTTGTGTAGAAGAGTTCTTCACTCTAATTTGTTCTTGTCAATATAAATATCTTTTTCTTTTTTTAATCAGAAAGAAATGTTTTATAAAAGTAAAAAAAAAACTAAAAACTATTAAGAAAACCTTACTCGGTCCTTCCTAGAATATGCTCAAGTTCTATCTGAAATATCAGTACCCAGATTACTAAAAAGAATCTAAGTTTCATGGATGGATAGTTAATGTGAGCTTTTAAAAAATTAGACCTTTGATCCTGAACGTTCTTGGGTTTAAACCCAAGATGTATTAATATTTCTAATATATTTCCAGCATACGTACCTACTTCCTAAGTTGTTAAGAGGATTAAATGGAGTAAATCATGTAAAATACTGGGACATACCTGCACAATAATTATAACTTTTTAGCACTAAGCATATTCACCTACTATAGGTGCTCAATAAATATCTGATGACCAGGTAAATATGTTTATAATGTCTTTGTAGTAGCCCTGATTACAAGACTTTAGATGGTAACGTTTTCCTTTAAGAAACTTTTAAAGTCTCATTTCTAGTATTCCGTTTATTAAGAACACATTTAGCCTCTGCTAGGGGTGAGAATGGTATCCTAAGCTTATTTATGATGGTAGTAAAGCTTCTTATATTTTTAATTAAATGTAAATGAAAACTTAAAGCAGATGTTAACAGCCTATAATTACATTTTTAAATAGAACTGATTTAAAATGAGTTTATGGCTAGATAGTACTTTGTCATTCAGTATATTTGAATTGATATTGAGTGTTATGTACACTTCCTGTCAAGGCAGGGATCCTCTCAACAGACCTAAAGTGACATTGTTTAAAGTATTTTTAAATGTTTTTCTTTTTCTTTAGTTGGCTGGGGAACCCCCAAAGTCACTAGACTTCCAAAACTTGAACCTCTTGGTGAAATACGTCATAATGGTAATGCAAAAGGATCAGTTTTCAAATATCATGTGTACATATTACATCCACTTTTCTTTACCTCATAACTTCAACAAACTTATATTTTATTTTTGGAAGCCTTTCACATCTATAGCCATCATTTATTATACTTCATTTTTCATTTTTTTAAAATTTTTTATTCTTAAATGGGCTTTTACCTCTATATAATTTGATTTGATGTTTACCTTAGAATACAGGTAAGAAGAATCATAGCTTGTTTTTATGTATGATACATTTATACAAGTAATTGTGAAAAGGAAATGTTGTAAAACAATTTAAATGTGAGACAATTATACTTAACAGTGTCAAAAAACTGCATGTCCTATGTATGCTCAATGTGCTCAATGATAATGCTACATAATTTTTCTCCCTCTATTCCTAAGACACACAGCTGTGAAATATTAAAATGAAATAAAGATCAACAAAATTTGTAAAATCAGAGCTGAAATCAGTAACCCAAATAAAGTTCGGCTAAACAGAAAGAAAGTTACTAAAGGCTTTGTTAAGAGAACAACTGTGAATAAAATTAACATAAAGTATAGTCCAGCTAGTTTATGGTATTAGAACTCTAGGAGGCAAAAACTAGAGAAAGGACAGTTAGAAACAATAGACAACTGCTTTCTAAAACAGGCAATAGTTGTGATTACAGACCATCAGTCTAAGCTGTTTCCATAAAATATTTCTAGAATGCAAAAGAATAATAATTACATAGTATTGCAGCTCAGTAAACTTGTCCATTGAGAACACTGAATTCCGTTTTTTTTTTTTTTTGAGACAAGATCTTGCTTTATTGCCCAGGGTGGAGTACAGTTGCATAATCATAGCTCACTGTAACCTCGAACTCCTGGACTCAAGTAATCCTCCTGCCTCAGCCTCCCAAGTAGCTAGGACTATAGACAGGGGCAACCATGCCTAGCTAATTTTTCAATTTTTTGTAGAGACAGGGTCTTACTATGTTGCAAAGGCTAGCTTTGAACTCCTGGCCTCAAA
>CAUYSK010104907.1:0-83400 GCA_963575035.1 Avahi laniger
GAAAATAGAAAGAAATTAGATGGACCACTAAAAATATATAGAAAAAATTAGCCAGGCATGGTGGCACATGCCTGTAGTCCCAGCTACTCAGGAGGCTGAGGCTGGAGGCTCGCTTGAGCCCAGGAGTTTCAGGTTGCTGTGCGATAGGATTATGCCACGGCACTCTTGCTTGGACAACAGAGTAACAATCTGTCTCAAAAAAAAAAAAAAAAATTGGCATGATACTATATACATACACATTTACAATGTACATCATTTTGTGAGAACTTTCCCATTATTAATTATGCTTTGAAAGTATCATTCTAATAGCTATATAATATTATATCACTTGGATATATCAAAATTGATTTAACTATTCTTTTTGTTGAATATTTGAATTGTTTCTAATATTTTTCTGGTATGAATAATACTTTGATAAATGTCTCTATGCCTGAGTTAGACCATGTCTTCAGGAAAGATGATTTCAGGTATAATCACAAGAATCCCAAATAAAAACATTTTAGGACAGGCAAGGTGGCTCTCACCTGTAATCCTAGCACTCTGGGAGGCTGAGGCAGGAGGATCACTTGAGGTCAGGAGTTTGAAACCAATCTCAGCAAGAGTGAGATCCCTTCTCTACCAAAAATAGAAAAATTAGCTGAGCGTAGTGGCGTGCACCTGTAGTCCCAGCTACTCGGGAGGCTGAGGCAGGAGGATCGCTTGAGCCCAGGAGTTTGAGGTTGCAGTGAGCTACAATGATGCCACTGCACGTTACTTGGGACAACAGAGAAAGACTGTCTCAAAAAAAAAAAAAACACAGACATTTTACCAGAAAGGGCGTGGTAATTCCTGCCAGCAGTGATAGCACCCATCTCCTCATACCCAGGCCAACAGTGAATTTTATCATTAAGATTTTTTTGCTAATAAGTTAGGCAAAAGCTGGTATCTTGCTGTTTTCATTTGCATTTCTTTTATTACTGAGGTGGAATTTTTGTTCACTTTTAAAAATTTAAGTGCCTTATATCAAGTCAGAAGTCTGTTTTTCATTAGCATGATTAGACAGCCTTTTTTAAAACTTTGTAAAATTTTCAACTGGCTATAAGAGAAATTATCCTATGCCATGACAGAGTCCATTTGGCTATTCTCAGACAGATTACTGCAAAAAAAAGAGTAACATCTTCAAAACAGGAGTTTCATATAACTTAACCTAATTTTTAAATTTTATAATTAAAATTTACAATGAAAATGCTAAGTTAGTCAAACTGTATTAAATCCAGTAGCCAAAAACAATGTAAAATTCCCCATTTTACAGGAAGAAAAACATTTAAGTTTTTCCTTTGTAAAAATGTAAATATTTCTTTTATAAGACTTGTGCTTGAAGTGAGTTGCTATAGAAATAGTCTCAGCGTTGCCAAAAGTATAGTAAATACTTGAGCATAGTATTTGTTTTCTTATTATATAATTGAGAGCTATTTCTTAGCTCATCATGAAGGTTTAGGTATCAGTTAAAACAACAGAGTCAAATTACTTAATGAAATATTTCCAGAGCATGGTGTTGTTTGTTTTAGGTTACATTATTTGACAGAGAAAGGACAATGTGGAGGTAAGAATGGTCTGGTCCATCAGATGGGATGTTTCTATGTAGCCATTTAAAATTCTGTTGAGTTTAAGACAAAACATTAAATGGGAAACAACAACAAAAAAAATGCAACAGTATATAATCTCAATTACATTAAAATTAAGTAACTGTAAGATAAATAAATACAGCGGGGCATGGTGGCTCATGCCTGTAATGCCAGCACTTTGGGAGGCTGAGGCAGGAAGATCACTTGAGGCCAGGAGTTTGAGACTAGCCTGGACAACATAGCCAGACTTCATCTCCACAAAAAAATTAAAAAATTATCTGGATGTATTGGTGCACACCTGTAATCCTAGCTACTTGGGAGGCTGAAGCAGGAAGATTCCTTAAGCCTTGAGCCCAGGAGTTTGGGTTACCATGAGCTATCATTGTGCCACTGCACTCCAGCCTGGGTAACAGGCTGTTTCTTAAAAACCTGTTTCTTAAAAACCTTTAAGAAACCCTGTTTCTTAAAAAAAAAATGCAATGGAGGAAAAAAGATGTGAAAATGTTAACAACAGTATTTTGTTTGTTTGTTTGTTTCTGAGACAAAGTCTCCCTCTGTCACCCAAGCTGGAGTGCAGTGGCATGATCTTAGCTCACTGCAGCCTCCAACTCCTAGGCTAAAGCAATCCTCCTGCCTCAGCCTCCCAAGTAGCTGGGACTACAAACACATGCCACCAAGCCTGGCTAATTTTTCTTATTTTCTGTAGAGATGAGGTCTCACTCAAGCTGGTCTTGAACTTCTGGCCTCACTTGCTCAACGGCCATGGCATCCCAAAGTGCTAGGAACACAGACATGAGCCACTGCACATGACCAACAGTAGTATTATCTCTTTGTGGTGAAAACACAGGTGAGAAAAACAAATGGCGTTGCTTTTAATAGTTAAATATTGGTTGATGGTTTTATTGCAGTAACATTCAGGTAACAACGGCAAAAGATTTCACAATATCTGTTCTTCCCAACATCCTTCTGCAGTCATGATCTGTACAGTATGTATTTACCAATGCACAATAGCATGCACATTAAAACTGGAAAGCAGTAATGAAATTCTTAATATTCAAAGCATCCACCAAGTTTTAAGTGAATTGCAAAAAAAGATTAGTGTTTTTTAAAAAACTACTTTTACTGGACACTTACCATGTGTCAGGCTGAGCTCTTCACAAGGATTGGTTCATTTAACTCTCTCACAATCCTAAAATATATTATAACTATTCTCATTTTAAAAACAAGAGAGCCAACGAGCCAGGATTCAAAGCCAGATGCCTGACACCAAGGATCATACTTTTACTGAGAATGAGACATTTCCATTTGTCTTCATAAATAACCAGATTGAGAGTGTAAGCTACATGAAATATTCCAGATACAGATTGTAGCTCCCTGGGTTACAAACACAACACCATTTACTTTTCTGTAAGAAGCCTGAGAATCCCTCCTGAATAGAAGTAACATTTCGGGTTCACTTTTCACGTGTAGTTTTTATATGGGTAAATGTGGCATATAACAAACAGAACGATCTGGGTTCGAAACTGCCAAAACCAGGATAGCCATCTCTGCCTCGCAATCTGAAAGCACACATTGAATTCTGGCTAGCCTCTAAAAAGGGTTTTTTAAAGCACCAATCTGAAATAACTGTCGCAAACCAAAGCGCAAAGTCCAAGTTGATAAAAACGAACACAAGTTGCTCGAGTTCAAAACAAGTCAATTCAGACCTAACAGGCTATACTCGGAAAAGAGAACAGCTTTAAGGTGAGGATAGGCCAAAAACCATCTGACTTTATATTATATTCACTTTAATTCATTTGCTTTCCATACAGAATTGCTTTTTGAAACCAAGTCTATAGAGGAATCCCAAATTATTCAACATAGGTAGAAATAATGAAAAGCAGACCTAAGGAAACATCCCGCAACTCAGTGCTTCAACGTTCCCAGAGCAACTGCTATCCAGTATTGTATTCTGGATTGTGGTGCTTTTAGGGATTTATTCCAGAGAAGCAAACAAGCAATGCCAAAGTGAACAGTCTACCAGGCTAATACAGCTCAAAATGCCAGAATAATTACTATATGGTATCTTAAATTGAATCAAAATTAAACTGAGAAATTAGTCAATGTCTTAAAAAGATGGTTTTCTTCTGTTAGCGTTTAATTCTAAGGACAAAAGTCAAGACCCTAGACACGTAAGGAGTCCTGACCTAAATGAAGGCTATCAGAAGAGCTATCTTTGGTGAGAAGAAAAGCCATACAGGCCGGGAGCGGTGGCTCACGCCTGTAATCCTAGCACTCTGGGAGGTCGAGGCGGGCGGATTGTTTGAGCTCAGGAGCTCGAGACCAGCCTGAGCAAGAGCGAGCCCCCCGTCTCTACAAAAAATAGAAAGAAATTAACTGGACAGTTAAAAATATATAGAAAAAATTAGCCGGGCATGGTGGCGCATGCCTGTAGTCCCAGCTACTTGGGAGGCTGAGGCAGTAGGATTGCTTGAGCCCAGGAGTTTGAGGTTGCTGTGAGCTAGGCTGACGCCACGGCACTCACTCTAGCCAGGGCAAGAAAGTGTGACTCTGCCTCAAAAAAAAAAAAAAAAAATCGTACATGGTAGCTCTTCTGAAATTGAATTTTATGTGTGTTTGTTATTAATGAATATAAATATAGCTTTTTTACATTAATTTTGTATTTAGCAACTAATTAAACTCTTAAAAATCGAATAATTTATCCTCTCTTTGGGTTTTCAATGTAGATAATTATATAATCTGTGATTAATGACATTTTTGTTTCTTCCCTTCAAATATATATGTAACTTTTTTTTTCTTGCCTTATTGCTCCCAATACAACGATGAATTAAAGTGATGATAGTGGGCATCCTTGTTTTAATCTCTATCTTCAAACAATGTTTTAATGTTTTATAAATAAATATCATATTGTAGACTTTGGGGGCTATACTTACTAAGTTAAGAAGTTCCCCCATACCCAGATTTTAGCAATTTTGTCATAGATTAGATGCTGATTTTTCAAATGCTTTTTCTACATCTGTTGGGATAACCTTTTTTTTTTTTTTTTTTTGAGACAGGGTCTCATTCTGTTGCCTGGGGCTAGAGTGCAAGTTGTGATAGCTCCCTGTAACTTCAAACTCCTGGGCTCAAGCCATCTTTCTGCCTCAGCCACCTGAGTAGCTGGGACTACAGGCACATGCCAACCACACTTGGCTAATTTTTCTATTTTTTTAGAGACGGGATCTTGCTCTGGCTCAGGCGGGTCTCAAACCCCTGACCTCAAGCAATCCTCCCACCTAGCATTCCAAGTAGCTGGGACTATAGGCATGCACCACCTCCCTCAGCTGAGACAATCATATTTTTAAATTTGTTAATCTGACTTTTAAAAAAGTTAAATGACCTTGCATTTTGGGGCTAAATCTTATCTAGAACAAGATGTACTATCACTTTTACTTATTGGTGGATTTGATTTGGTAATACTTTGTTTGGAAGTTGTGTATCTAGCTCATGAATAAGGTTGGTCTGTAATTGTCCCTTCTTTTAATGTTATTTTCAAGTTTTGATATCAAGTTTATGGTATCATCATAAAATAATTGGGGAATAGTCCTGTCTTAGTCTGTTTGGGCTGCAACAGCAATCTGTGTGTAGATTCGTTTTTTTTTTTTCTTTTGCATGTGGATGTCCAGTTGTTCCATTGTCTTTATTGAAAAGATTGTTCTTCCTCCATTGAATCGCTTTTGTAAAGATCATTTGACTATATTTTTATGGGTCTATTTTTGTGCTCTCTATTGTGTTTCATTGATCTATTTTTCTATTCTTTTGCCAATACCACACTGTCATCTTGATTACTGTAGCTTTAGAGTAGGTCTTGAAGTTGAACAGTGTCAGTCTAACTATGCTCTCCTCCAATATGGGGTTGGCTGTTCCGGGTTTTTTGCCTCTCCATATAACCTTTAGAATCAGTTTGTCAATGTCCACAAAATAACTTGCTTGAGATTGTGTTGAATCTATAGATTAAGTTGGGAAGAACTTATATCTTAGCAACATTTCAGTCTTCTTAACCATGAACATGATTATAGCTCTCCATGTATTTTTAGTTTTTTGATTTCTTTTGTCAGAATTTCATAGTTTTCCTCATATAGATATGGTACATACTTTGTTAAATTTATACCTAATTATTTCTTTTTTTGGTCTAGTGTAAATGGCATTGCCTTTTTAATTTCAAATTCCATTTGTTCATTTGCTGGTACATAGGATGGTAATTGATTTTTGAATATTAACCATGTATCCTACAACCTTGCTATAGTTGGTTATTAGTTCCAGAAGGGTTTTTTTGGTTAATTTTTTGGTATTTTTCTACATAGATAATCATATCATTTGTGAACAAAGACAGTTTTATTTCTTCCTTTCCAATCTGTATACTTTTTATTTCCTTTTCTTATCTTATTTCATTAGCTGGGACTTCCTGTTATTGGTTTCTAATTTAATTCTATTATGGTCTGAGAGCATTAATGGTATGATTTTTCTTCTTTTAAATTTGTTAAGGTGTGTTTTATGGCTCAGAAGGTGGTCAGTCTTGGTGAATATTCCATTTGAACTTGAGAAGAATATGTATTCTGCTATTGTTAAGTAAACTCTAAATGCTTAGTTATCTTCATAGTCTTATGTTCATATTTTCAAGACTCTTTTATTTCTTGATACATATTAAATACAGTTTTAAAAATTATTCTGATAATTCTAATAGCTTAGGTCTTTGCAGTTTTTGCAGTTCCCATCTGCCATCTTGTTTTCTTGTGTGCTACATTTCTGACTGTGAGATATTCATTTTTAATAGAACTTTATCTTTGGAAATTCTTTAGGCTTTATATTCTCTTCCTTTCTTTTAATAAGTAGAACTACTCTCCCAAGTTTCTTTGATTCCTTTCTATATAAAAGTCAATTTGTCCTTACATAAAGTTATTAGTATACAACATTCCTCACTCTCAAAACTCCGTACATGTTATTTTATTATCTTTCACACTATTTCCATTGAATTCAAATTGAGTTTTGTTCTTTTGTGGTTACTTGGTTTTTTCCCTGTGTGCATTTTTTTCCTTTTTATTACTCTTGGCTATAAATGTTTTTCAGAATATATTTAGATGGAGCCTCTTTTATTGCTTTTGCTCAGGAAATGATTAAAGCTTTCAATCCCCACATAGGCCATTTTTTCCCAACCCTGGAAAGTTCTCTTTTATAGCTTTTTTTTTTAATCAATTGCTTCCTTTATTCTAATCTCTTAAGGAATATCAATTAAGTGAATATTGGCTTTATGCATATTTTTCCTCTGCTTCTATCATTTTACCTTTTACTAGATTCAATTGTCTGCAGCATTAAAAAGCAATTTTTGATGGCTTGTAATAATCCATCATTCCCCTATTGTTGAGCATTGTCGGTGCCATGCCTGTATTAGATAGGCACTTAGCTCTGCACGCTGGAGGCTGGGAACACCTACAACTTTCCTGTGGACTTTTTGCTGTTTATGAGAGTAAACAGCTCTCATAGCTTGCATGTGGCATGAAATAAGAGTTCCAGGAAGTGAATGCCCCCAGAAGCCACATAAAATCGTGACAGATATGGAGTTGGTGGATAAATGCCCCACCTTCCTCACTCGTCAGGTGGGGTAACTCTGAGGTATGGTCCACACTGTCACTGGCAGTCCCCCTGGGATTGAGCCTCCGCTGCCTGTGGTGAGACCTGCTTGATCACTCACCCCTTACAGCTTGCTTCCTTCCCTGACCCGCTTCCTTATGCCTCTATAGGTGCTTCCTAGGGTCACTTCTAAAATAAACTATTTGAATTCATAGCCTCACCTCAGGGTCTTCTGGGGAAAGCCAACTTAAAACAGACATTTGTTTCTAATTTTTATTATTATAAATAATGTGGTGATGAATATATCTGTATGAGAGTCCTTGTAACTTTCACTAATTTTTTAAGAATAGATTCCCAGAAGTATGATTACTAGGCCACAGGGTATAAATATTTTGAGTCTGTAGTAGATACTGCCAAATTTCAGGTAGGTTTTAGACATCAGCTGTCTATAGCTGATGTCTCCGAAAGAGACAAGTTTTGATAACTGCTTCATTTTTCATGTTTGCTTGTTGCTATCATTTGAATGTCCCCACCAAAACTCATGTTGAAATGTAATTGTTATTGTAACTGTTGGGAGGCAGGATCTCTAAGAGGTGATTAGGTGAAGAGGGCTGTACCCTCAGGAATGGATTAATAACATTATTGTGGAAGTGGAAGTGGAGCCTGATAAAAGGATGAGTTTGCCTGATTTCCTCCGTCTGTCCTGCATGCTTGCTTCTGTGTTCCACCCTTCTGCTGCGGGATGACCCTGGTCAGATGCTGGTGCCGTGCTCTTGCACTTCTCGGCCTCCAGAACCATGAGAAATAAATTTCTTTTCTTTATAAATTACCCAGTCTGAGGTATTCTGTTACAACAGCAGAAAATGGACTAAGACAGCAGTATCCTTATACTCTTAAAGGATATGGGAGGGCAGCATTTTCTGGAACGTGTATGTGGGGGAGAGCAGTAAATGCTGGCTGTGTGCGATTTTGCTAAGGTTATCCTTACATACCATTCTTATTCAAATGCATCTATCCCTATTTTGAATTTATTAACTTGTAGACTCTATGACTTCCTGCCACAGATACTAGCCTTAGCCACGGCCTTACTCATATTCACGCTATTTATTTTATTTACTCAATTTATCCAAGGTCCATTGAAAGATCCTCAATTTGATAAGTACTGTGCCCCCTGGCATCAAAGATGAACAGATCTGTTTGATGTATTGGAAAGTGTGTTGAGCCAGGACCCTGGACTCAAGGTTTATAATCTCAGATTCATCCTCTTTCCTCTCTGAGCCTTAGTTAGAGTTGATGAAAATGGGGCTTAGAGAGAGGTGGCAACTTACCAAGATCAAACAACAGGTTAAATACGGAGCTGGGTTCAGAATTCAGTTGCTTCCAGACCCTAGGACTAAAAACAAAGCTAAACAAACAAGCACACAAAAACCTTCTGGGTTCCCCACTCCCAGTCTTTGCCCAGTTTTTCTAGCTCAAGCAGATGTTCAACCTGCTACACAGCTCCAGGGCATCCCTTCATGATCAGGGCTCTGCCCCTCTCTCCAGGATCCTCCACCATCTCCCCGCCTCCTTGCTTGTGCATCCCCAAACATCGCGCTTGCTTCACTCTTATCTGCCCTGCCCACCCCTCCACCTTCCCCGGATGATTCCCCAGGTGCCACCTCTGCGGGGAAGCTGTAACTGGAGATGGGTTTGCCTGCTTTCTGGACTAGTCTAGAGGCTGCTGATGCGAGGAATGGGTCTGCGTGGCCCCTGTGTCCCCAGCACTTAACACAGTGCTTGGCCCAAAGCAGGTGCAGGGTAAACATCTGCTAAATGGGCAAATAATTGAATGAAAGAAAAATGAATGGAGGGCATTTGTTGATCTCCTTGAATGAGATTTTGCTTGAAGATCGACAGTCAAATTATTTAAAATTCCGTCCCCACAGAGAGTTAGGGAAATGAAACAAGAATGACAGGCAAAATGGCTGCTAAAAATACCAGTGCCTCAGGATCTCATTCTTCACACCTGGCTTGGCCAGTTTTGTTTATTCAGAATCTTCTTATTTCCATGTAAATCACATTCCCTGATATCAATCTGGCAGTGACTCTGTGTCTTCCTGTCCTTTGGTTTTAAGAAAAAAGACCATGATTAGTAAGCTCCTGGGTCCTGGATTTAACCTCCTGCTGTTGTTAAGAGCTTCTGTTTAGTAGAGCGTCCTGTGTCAGGGAGTGTGGCAAGAGCCCAGTATCTGATCTAACTAAATCCTCACTGGTCAGTGATATTACCCCCATTCTGTAGGGGAAAAAACAAGTTCATAGAGGCTGACTTATTGGTAGTCACTCAGGAAATGAATCTGGGATTTGAACCCAGACTGGATCTTTTCACGCTGCAGTTCTTGTCTTCCCCAGTTTACAAAGTGGTTCCACTTCTGTCATTTCAATGTCTCCCTGAAGCCCCTCTTCAAGGGAAGAGAGCAGGGACTCTAATCCCACCTTATATATGTGGAAGGTGAAGGAGTTGATAGTGAACTTAGAACTTGAACCTAGTCCTGCAGACCCCTCCCTTGTCCCTTGCTAGGAATGTGACTGTGGACAATTTACTTTCCCTCTCCAAGTGTCAGGGTCCTCATTTGCAAAATGGGAATCATCGCAGAACCCTCCTGCAGGGTTGCTGGGGGCGTGAAATGACATGAGATAGCAGGGGTAAAGCAACTAGCGAGACTTGAGCAGTTTGTGGGAAGCCCGAACCTCTCAGGCAAAGAGGGGAAGACAGCCCTGAGGCTAGCATGGCGAGGATGAGCTGCAGCCCCAGGAGCAGCCGGGATGGATGGCTGAACGCTGCCGGCCTTCTGGTGACCTCCAGCAGAGATCCACACAGTGTAATCTGAGAGGGGTCAGAGCTGAGAGAATGGCCAAGTCCAAGCTGCCCGGATGATGCCATTGAAGGCTCAAGTCCTCAGCCAGCCCCTTCTTCTCTGACCTCCCCTTTCTCCATGTCTTCCCCCTTACCCTGCCCTCATCAACCTCTCGAATGCTCCGGTCTCCTCTTCCTGCCTTCCAAGTCCCACCTACATATGCACATACACACACATACACACTCCTGGGGCCCAGACACTCTGCTCCAAGAGCCAGCCCCTCACTTCTCCCAATAGTTAGCATCAGAAGTTTCCTATGTAGCTCTCCAGGGTCACTCACCCGTTCATTCATTCATTCATTCACCAAGCATTTCCCAAGCTTTTGCTTGCCCTCGACTCACTGAGCTGAGCAAGTCATACTCCTCTGCCTGGTAAAGGAGTTTTCTCGTCAATTCAACAAAGTCTTAGTGATGGTATTTCAGCTGCATACCCCGTCTCCAGATAGTCTCCCATGCCGCTGCCCCTAAGAAATCCTATCATTGGCATCCTGTTTCTTATCCTTAAAAACACTTAAAAATTATTATTGAAATAATGTTGAATAATATTGTTAATATTGTACCCATTACCCTACCAGCTGAACTTTTAGCTTTCATTTCTGCATGAATACTACTAGGCTTAGAGAGGTGATTTTGCTGGAAGGAAGTATAACAAAATGTTTAAGATCTTGAACTTTGGGGTCAGCATGGACCACCTGGGGTTGAATCATGCCTGTATACCTTACCAAGATGACACCTTGAGCATGTTACTTAACCTATACAAATCTCCATATTTTAATCTGTAAAAGTGGAATAATAATACTTAACTCAAAGAGGTGTAAGAATAAAATGGGACCATGTTTATAAAGTGCTTAGCATTCAATACATGTTTATAATTATAGCTGTAGTTACAGAATATACACATTTCTGTGACCCCATTTCTCTGCTTAACTTCATTTCATAAAAATTTTTAATTTTGTTATTCATCGTTCACATTCATTATTTTGAATGGCCACAGAATGTTTCATTAAGCTTCACGATAAGTAACTTAGTATTTTCCTTATTGTTAGGCTATTTCCAGTTTTTCTCTAGTATAAATAATGCTGTGATTAATATTTCAGAACATAAAGTATTTTTTAAAATAGTGAAACAAATTTAATCCCACATAATTTTGTCTGAAACCCATGTAAAATCTTGTATTAAATACTCTGGGTACAAAATGATTCAGACCTGGTCTCTTCCTTCAGGTCGCTCACAGTCTTATGAAGAGAGAAGCCTTAATAAGTAACAAGATTAAATCAGTAAGCAAAAACCTCCCAACAAAGAAAACCCCAGGACCGGATGGCTTTACTGTTTTCACCACTTCTGTTCAACAAGGTACTGGATGTTCCAGCCAGAGGAATGGGCAAGAAAAGGAAGCAGAAGATATCCAGATTGGAAAGGAAAAGGTAAAACTATTGCCATTTGTGCAAGACATGATCATATATGTAGAAAATCCTAAAGAATCTGCATACACACACAAAAACCATTAGATCTAATAAATGAATTTGGCAAAGTTGTAGGATACAAGATCAACACACAAAATTTCAGTTGTATTTCTGTACACCAGTAATGAATAATTCAAAAAGGAAATCAAAAATTGATTCCATTTACAATAGCATCAAAAAGAATAAAATATTCAGGAATAAATTTAACCAAGGAGGTGCAAGACACACAGTGAAAGCTACAAAACATTGCTGTAAGAAGTTAAAGACAACCTAAATAAATGAAAAGACATCCTGTGTTTATGGGTTGGAAGACTTAATATTGATAAGATGACGAGACTGCCCAAAGTGACCTGCAGATTCAATGTAATCCCAATTAAAACCCCAATAGTTTCTTTTGAAGAAATGGAAAAATTCAACCTGAAATTTGTATGGAATTTCAAAGGATCCAGAATAGCCAAGACAATCTTGAAAACGAACAAAGTTGGAGTATTCACTCTTCTTAACTGCAAAACTTATTACAAAGCTGCAGTAATCAAAACAGTGTGGTACTGGCATGAAGACCAATGGAATAGACCAACAGGCATATAGACCAATGGAATAGAATTAAGAACCCAGAAATAAACCCTTACATCTACTGTCAGTTGAATTTCGACAAGGGTCCCACAGCCATTCAATGGGGAAAGAACAGCTCTTCAACAAACAATGCTGGAAAAACTGGATATCCACATGTGAAAGAATGAAGTTGGACCCTTATGTTACCTTAATTATATGTAAAAATTAATTCAAAATTGATCAAAGACCTAAATGTAAGAGCTAAAACTATAAAAATCTTAGAAGAAAACAAAGGGGCAAATCATCATGACCTTAGATTTGGTAATAGTTTCTTAAGAATATTTTTTTGACATCAAAAGCATAGACAACAAGAAAAATAGATAAATTGGACTTTCTCAAAAATTAAAAAAAATTTTGCATCAAAGGACTCTTATCAAGAAAGTAAAAAGACAATCCACAGAATGGGAGGAAATATTTTCAAGGTCATATATCTGATAAGGATTTAATATCCAGAATATATAAGGAACTCTTACAACTGAACAATGACAACAAAACCCAAACAACCCAATTAAAAATCAATAAAGGGCTGGGCGTGGTGGCTCATGCCTGTAATCCTAGTACTCTGGGAGGCCGAGTCAGGTGGATTGTTTGAGCTCAGGAGTTCAAGACCAGCCTGAGGAAGAGTGAGACCCCGTCTCAATTAAAAAAAAAAAATAGAAAGAAATTATCTGAACAACTAAAAATATATAGAAAAAAATTAGCCGGGCATGGTGGCGCATGCCTGTAGTCCCAGCTACTTGGGAGGCTGAGGCAGTAGGATCGCGTGAGCCCAGGAGTTTGAGGTTGCTGTGAGCTAGGCTAACGCCATGGCACTCGCTCTAGCCAGGGCAACAGAGTGAGACTCTGTCTCAAAAAAAAAAAAAAAATCAATAAAGGACTTCAATAGACATCCTCCAACGAAAGTATACCGATGGCCCATAAGCACATGAAAAGAAGTTCAATCTCATTAATCACTCTGGAAATGCAAACAAAAACCACAATGGAAGACCATTTCATACCTACTCAGAAAGGTAATAAAATATGAGTGTTGGGGATGATGTGGAGAAGTTGGAAACCTCACGCATTGCTGGTGAGAATATATTAATGAAATGGTGTTGCTACTGTTGAAAACAGTTTGGCAATTCCTCAAAAAGTTAAGCATACAGTTGCCATATGACTCAACAATTCCACTCCTAGATATATACCCCAAATCACTGAAAACAGAATTCAAACAAACAGTTGTACAAGAATGTTCATAGTAACACTATTCAAAAATAGCTAAAAGGTGAAAACACCCAAGTGTCCAGCAACAGCTGAGTAGGTAAACTAAATGAGGCACGTATATTAATATATACACAATAGAATGAATATTATTCAGCCATAAAAAGGAATGAAATTCTGATACATGCTATGACATGGATGAACATCGAAAACATTATGCTAAGTGAAAGAGGCCAGACACAAAAGGATAAATACTGTGTTATGCCATGTCTATAAAATATCTAGAATAGGCAGATTCATATAGACGGAGAGTATATTAGAGCTTACCAGAAACTGGAGACTGGGGGAATGGGAGTTATTGTTAATAGCTATACAGTTTCTGTTTGGAGTGATGAAAAAATTTGGGGACCATATATATGTGTGGTGATGGTTGTACAGCATTGTAAATGTAATTAATGCCACTGAATTGCACACTTAAACATGGTTAAAATGGCAAATTTTATATTATATATATTTTACCATAATAAAAAAAAAGCAATAACTTATATGTCTCTGCCCCTGCCCCTCCCTTGGTCAGTACAGTGCCGGACATAATAATAGAAACTCAGTAGATGTTTGAATTGAGGTAGGACTGAAGCTGGGAATCCAAGAGCCTATGCAGAAAATGTTTAATGCTTTTGTTTTCTATAAAAATATTTTTATATTGACCATCCAAGTGATTGTCAACCTCTTTCCTTCCTAGAGCTACCAATGTACCTGGTGCCAAGGCAAGAGAGAAAAAGATTTCTTATCTTTCTGAGACTGGGGTGGCCCTTGCCCATTCAGAGTAAGTATCTCCTCCCACGGAGCTATTTTTCTCTCAAGGAGCTCTGATGGATTGGGCTGTTCTTCTCCAACTAGTTTAGGCAATTCAACCATTTGGGGTTGAAGAAGGAGAGTTAATCTTGGAATAGTGAATCATCATGGTTTTCAGAGCCAGGTGAGGGGGAATAAGGACAAATTCGAAACAAGTGGATGGGATGCTGCAGCACTCCTCTGAAACGGGGGACATGACAGTTCACTGCTCTGTAATCAAAGGTTTACAAACAAATGACTAAATTCATACCATTGGCAGGCATGAGAATTAGCATGAGAATAGGCATGAGGCATGAGAATTAGCACCCAGTCCACAGCATCTTGGGGTGACTAGAATTTTTCAGCGATAGCTGCCCTCGTGCGGAAGGGCATCTGGTCTCTGTGTGAGATGCCTCAGCCCCTTACTGAGCACCTACTATCTGCCAGGCTCTGGCAGGGTGCGAAGAATGCAAAATGAATGAGGTAAGGAATGAAGTACTATGCATGCTGCAACATGGGTAAACCTCAAAAAAAATTATGCCAAGTGTAAGAAGGCAGGCATGAAAGACCCCATATTGTATGATTCTGTTGAAATGTCGGAGAAAGCAAATCTGTAGAAACAGAAAGCAGATCAGTTGGTTAGCCTAGGGCTGGGGACGGGATTAGGGACTGACTGCAAATGGACATGAGACATGTTCATGGGATAATGGAACGAGCTCTAAAACTGCACTGTGATGATAGGTGCACAACTCTGTAAATTTTCTAAACATCATAGCATTGTGCACTGAGCTGGGTGAATTTCATGGTGTGTAAATTATACTTCAACAAAGCTTTAAAAAAAATTCATGAGGTCCCTGCCTCTTCTCTGGGAATGTGGACCTTCCTCAGTAAGAAGGACTTGGAGGAAGCACATTTGACCTTGAGGTGGAGCCAGCACGTGCCAGATACAGTGCCAGCCCTCCGGGGAGGCGGGGGATGGGGAGAAGCCCACTTCCACTGTGGGCGACACGCACTGCCCCCCTGCGCGTTCTGCGGCTCCACCGCAAGCACTCTCTTCACTCTCTCCCCACCTTGGCCGTGTTCACCACCTGCCTGCGAAGGAACGCTTTGCCTCTGGCCCTGCACAGTTAGCACCGGGAGGAAGGGGTCAGGGACCTGAGAGGCTGTCTCACCTGTGTGACGGTGAGCAAGACCTGAGCACTCTCAGCATGGACGTGAGACGATGAGGTTGGGCTACCTGTCATAGTTCTCTCTTCATGGTTAGAGGACCCTGGGGAGAACTGCCTCTGAGGGATGGTGTGAACAGGGCTGAGGATTGCTACCTCCATCTCCCTAAGTGGCCTCCTCCTGTTGTCCCAGGACCCCTGGCCAACCTCATCCCCAGCAAGCAAAGGATTAACACATAGCCCAGAAAGGGGCCAGCAGGACCTGCCAGGGTCTGTTCTGGTCTGTGTTATCCAGGTGGTCTTTTGGTCAGTTCATTTCTACCCAGCCCTAGGATGCCAAGGCCTGGAGGGAGAACTAGCCACATGGTGCAGTCAGGCAGCAAATGGGTAGATTTAAACCCTGGTCTCCTGCCTCTTCCCAATAGGTGGTCTCTCTGGGCTCCCGCACAGCAGGCTCCGCAGTGGAGCCTGGGCGGGCCTGGGGCCAACTCAGAGGCACAGCCTTCCTCTCCTTAGATGGCAGGAATCTGGACCCGAAGTCCAGCTCTGACCCAGGACAAATTATGTTCCCCCTTTTGGGAGCCTTTCTCCGGGGAGCTTGATGGTTCCCACTTGCCCAGGAGCCTGGGACGTCTTTGCCCCTGGGCAATCCCTGGAAGTGAGTCACTGGGAAGGGGCCACCCACTGGGGCTTTATGATCCCGCATAATAGTAAAGTAATTGCCTCCATTTATGCAGGCTGCACATGCACCTGGCACTGTGGGAGGTGCTGCCATGCCTTATCCCACTTAATCCTCAGCAAGGGGAAGGTCATATTAATTACATTTGAGCAAAGAGGAAACTGAGGCAACCTGTTATGCATTCCCTGTCCTCAGCTGCCGGTGGAAATCTCACTCACCACTCAAGATGCACCGCTGGCACCCACGGCTCTGCTCAGGACCACCTTGAGGCCTCCGTGCCACCACATCTGCCTGTCTCCTGCAGCACTTTGGCTGTAGATCTCGGGGTCTGTGTCAGTTACCCCACTTGGTTGGGAGCTCCCGGAAGATAAGAAACTGCTCCGACTGGGCTCTGTCCCCCAGAGCCTGGCCAGGCCTTTTGGGAATGTGGGCTAGAATGGTCCCCAATTTACAAACTGGGTCAAGATCCACAGGTAACAAGAAGGAGAAAGAATGTAAGGTCAGCAGTGGTGAAAGTAAGTCATACTCCTCCCCCCACCCTATGAGGCCTGCATCATGATCTCCATTAAGAAGTAATGAGGAAGCAATCTCAGGGAGCTTGAGTAACGAGGTCACACTGCTAGCAAGTGGAGAAACTGGATTCAAACCCTGGCCTGACTCCAAAGCCCGTGTTCCTTTCATCGTTCCAGGGAAGTCCTCTGTAATTTTAGTCTTTTGATTCCTCCTTGACAATTTTTGCCATATCCACAAACCACCTGTGAGATTAATCGATACTTTTTCTTTAAATCTATTCACTTTTTTAAAACATACACTTATTCTAAAAAGGAACTTCAGATGGAAACCCAGTATCATTTGCCAGCCATAATTAATTATATGAATTAGCTATTATAACAACGAAGTTCATCCTGGTGCTACCTACTCTCCCCTTTGGCGGTCCACATGCAACTCTGGGAACCCACACCGTACACACCCTGCACTCTCACGCTGTCCCCAGGAATCCTTTTAAATCTCTTCTCTGCTCCTCTCTTGTTTACTGTCCATTTGGTCACATGAAGCACAGAGTCTTGGTGGGTGAGTGTTGCAAGGGCACGGAAGAGGTCCATCATGTCATTGAGCCTGAAAAACTTGTGACGTGCCCACAGGCATGTGGGAGTCAGTGGTCCTGTGGCCCAGGCCCCACTGGGGCTTTTCACTGCTCGAATTTCACTGGCCAGAACTAGCCACAGGGTGCTACCTTACTGCAAGGGAGCAGGAAGTGTGGACTCCTAAGTGCCCAGGAAGGGAGGGAGAACCAGATAACGGTGAGAGCTTAGAATATCTCCCACACGCCATTCCTTACGTCATTCCTATGGGGGAGGAGGGTGCTAAATATTATTTCTCTTCTATAAATGAGGGAATCTGGGGCCCACAGAGGTGAGTGGACTCAAGCCACACAGATGGAAAGTGGTGGAGCCAGGATTTGAACCCAGGCAGTCCGGCTCCAGAGTTCATGGCGTGAACTACCACGTAGTCAGCAATCTCTGTACTAGATGGGTGGCTGCTGAAACAAACGATCACATTTAGGGTCCACCCAGATAATCCAGGATACTCTCCCCACATTAGGATCCTAATGTAATCACACCCACAAACACCCTTTTGCCATATAAAGTAATATTCATAGCTTCCAGGGATTAGTGCTGTTACTCAGTCCCCCCACACCATCCGTGGGAGTTCTCGTTGTCTGGGTTTCAGTGGGCTTTGGTCTGTCCCTCCCTTTGGGCCCTGATCAGCTTCTGCTTTGTAGGATAGTAATTTGTCCTTTCATTCAGCTGGAATTTGAGCTCCCTGAGGGCAAGGGTTGTGGTTGATTCACTCTCCTCTCTACAGAGTTGGGCGCATACAAATCACGTCATTGTGGAAGTGATGGAATCGAGGGAGCTAAAAACTTCCCTGGGGGGCATCAGAAACAGCTGTGGCACAGGAGGAGCTAGTGGATGGTGGTGCCCTGAGGAACCACCTTTTTGAGGATGAAGAGAGGGAACCAGCTATCTCCCAGGGATCACGCAGGACTGCCTTGCCCTGCCACTGCCTCGAGCCCGCGTGCTGGGGAAGTGGGAGCAGGCAGAAAGTTGGCCGACTCCTCCCCAGTGCCTTTGATTCATCGACTCATTCAGCAAATGTTCACTGACTGTCCCTACACTTTGGTATCATCTTCAGCTGGCACAGCCATAGAATTAGAAACCTCTGTTTGGTGCCACATGGAAAGACTCTGGGTCACACCTATGTGTGCAGTCCACAGGCAAATTCCCAATCGACGAGGTGGAACAGACAGAGGTGCAGGGCAGGGGGGCTGAAGTTCTAACCTTGCTGCTCCCTTAAATAAGTCACGTCCACTGTCTGGAGTGTCCACACATCTCTGCTATTGCATTTACCATGCTGTTAAATTGCAATTATATATGGTTTTTGCACCCTCCTTCCATCGGATGAGTTCCTTGAGGAGAGGACAGTGTCCACGTCATCTTTGTCTTCCCATTTACTCTCTCAAGACCTGGTGTATCATAAACTCGTAGTAGTAGTAATAACAGTGTAGTAACGATGATGATGGTCAAAGTTCTCCATTTATGGAGCACTTACTATGTGTCCAGCACTGTCTTACGTACTTTCATGTTGTAACTCATTTCATCCTCCTAACCTCTCTATGACTTAAATACTACTATTATCCACACCCTACAGAAAAGGAATCTAAGGCACAGAGAGGTTAAGTAACTTACCCAAAGTTGTACAGTTAGTGAGTGGTGAAGCCAGGGTTTAAATTCAGGTCCTCTGTCCAGAGTTCATGGTTTAAACCATTCTATACAACATGGTTTGTTTGACGAACAGAACAAAATGTGGAATGAGGACCTCCAAGGTCACTTTAGCTTCCATTTTCTGTGAGTCTCGAATGCCTCTCTGAAGACTATAAAAAAGGGCATCTTCTCTGTCATGGCACTGTGGACCAGGGACACTGGTACAGGGTGGGGTCTCCTGAGAATGGGAGTTTGAATCCTGGCTCTGCCACTTAATGCTGTGACTTTGAGAAAGTTATTTAACCTCCTTGAATCTTGGTTTCCTCACGGGGCAAAAGGACATTAATACCTACATTGTAGAGTTGTTGGGAGAATAAAATAAAAATGTAAACATAAAATAAAAGAGAATAATTCATGGAAAAAATGGTTAGTACAGAGGAAGCTCTTTCCAGAAAATAGGGGAGTTTGGAATGTAACTGCTACAGAGTTGAATATTCCTCTTCAGAACAGAGCTTGATGGGGGATTTACACTGGTCTACTTCTCTCAAGGATTAGTAGGAGAGACCCCCCACAGTGAGAAATCAAGTGGTTCCAAGCTTGATCTGCTTTCAGGATGTGAAGAATTTGGATGGAAAACTAGTAGGCTGTCTGTTTTAGCAGCGTTTGTGTGTGCGTGAGTGCATGCCTGCATGCATGGAGTCTTGGAGTCCTTGGCTAGAATAGGTAAGGACATATATCAGAATGAGCAAGGACCAGGGAGTGAGGAAACATGTTCAAGTTCCAGCTCCACCATTGCCTTCCTGTGTCCTATGGCAGGCTTGGCAACTCATCAGTCATTTCTGGGTTTCCAGTTCCCCAATCTCAAGATGGGGGTAGAATTTGAAGACCTTCAAGGCCTTGATGAACTACCAGTCTAGAAATCCACAAGACAAGTTCTTCAGTGAATGAAAATTCCTCAAGCTGCCATTTCTACCAAAGGTGAAATTGTTTTTCCCCCCTGCTGACGTTGCCATGTATTTGAGTCAGGTCCAGGTGACAGGCATTTTTGTCCTGGCCTCTACGTTCCTCCCCTCAAGCTGGCGAGGAGCTCAAAGGCCCAGCTAACCCAGCCATGTTGCCTCAGGCCTGTGGATAAAGATACCCAATGTCAACAAACATTTATTTTATTTTTTAAAATCACAAAATTAGAGAGCAAACAGAGAAGATACAGATAAACAAAATGAACAAAATTAAAATCTATAACCCCATCACTATTAAAATTTTGGCATATATCTTTCCAGATACCTCTATATACATTTTTTTTTTTTTTGAGACAGTCTCGCTCTGTTGCCCTGGCTAGAGTGAGTGCCGTGGCGTTAGCCTAGCTCACAGCAACTTCAAACTCCTGGGCTCAAGCAATCCTACTGTCTCAGCCTCCCGAGTAGCTGGGACTACAGGCATACACCACCATGCCCGGCTAATTTTTTCTATATATTTTTAGTTGTCCAAATAATTTCTTTCTATTTTTTTTAGTAGAGATGGGGTCTCGCTCTTGCTCAGGCTGGTCTCGAACTCCTGTGCTCAAACAATCCGCCTGCCTCGGCCTCCCAGAGTGTTAGGATTACAGGCGTGAGCCACCGCGCCCGGCCCTCTATATACATTTTAATGAAAAAATAGATCCATACCTAGTACACACCTAATATTTTGCAACCTGCTTTCCCCACCTAACATTATATTGTGGATGATTTTCCCTTATATTACATAATTTCCTAAATTTTTAATGACTGCAAAGTATTCCATTATATGGCCGTAATATAGCTTATTTAATCAATCCCTTATTTGATCTTTTGGTTGTTTCCATTTTTCACTTTGGTGAATACTGGTGTTCTTTTTTTCCCCCCCAATCATCCCATCTCTGCCAAAAATATTGGTGTTTTTAACTATTTGAGTATATCTTTAGGTTTTTCTTAAATGTTTCAAAAGAGGAATTGCTGACTGGAGGACACAGACATATTAAAGGATTTTGATATACATTTCCTTTTGCTCTCTAGAAAGTTTGTATCAAGTTTGTATTTAAAAATCACCATGAGAGCCAGTTCATGTACTCCTACTTTGAGAGCAAACAGGAGGGGAGCCTAAGCTAGTCAGGGGTTGGGGAGGTCGGGGAGAGCTACGTAAAGGAAGTGTCTAGGTGGAGAATTTGCAGGACAAGTAAGAGTGAGCCAGAACAAGAGGGAATGGAAGCATTCTAACACAGAGGGAACAGCATGTGAGAAGGTGTATCCATGTCTGTCTCTACGGTCCCCTTACATAGGCCCAACACCCACTGAGGTGGAATTCAGGCTGTCATTCAGTTGCCACAGGACCCTGGGCAGCACATCTAACCCCCCTGAGCCTCAGTTTCCTCATCTGTCAGGTGGGAAACACCAGCTTAGGGCTGTTGGGAGGACTTGCCTCAAAGGCTCACAGAAGGTGCCAGGTGACTGCAACTCCTGTCAGACCTGCATGGATTGTGTGTGCAGTATATAGTATGTGTGTGTGTGTGTGCGTGTTGTGTGGTGTGTGTGTGCAAGAGATTTGTGTCTATGTGTGAGCACACTTCTGGGAGTTCTGGCATAAGCTCAGGGTCTTCCGTCCCTTTCCTCCTCTCGTCCCCCTAACAGCTACTCCAAGGACTATGACCCCAAGGACTGGCTGCAAGTGGATGGAGCCACCGGCCATATCCAGACACAGTACATGCTCAGCCTTCCTGGAGGACAGCTGGTACAGGGCCATCATCTTGGCCCAACATGATGGTGAGCAGCATGCTTCAATTTCTGAAGAGGAAACTGAAGACCAGAGAGAGGAGGCAAAGTCTTCCCCAAAGTCATCCAGCAAGTCAGTGGTAGACACAATGAGAACGCTGGGTTTTTGTTTTGTTTTGTTTTTTGCTAGCTCTGCCGCCTGGGCTAGAGTGCAGTGGCGTCATCATAGCTCACTGCAACCTCAAACTTCTGGGCTCAAGAGATCCTCCTGCCTCAGCCTACTGAGTAGCTGTGACTACAAGTGCATGCCACCACACCTGGCTAATTTTTTTTATTTTTTGTAGACACGGGGGTCTTGCTTTTTTGTTGAGGCTGGTCTCGAACTTCTGGCCTCAAGCGATCCACCGGCCTGGGCCTCCCAGAGTGCTAGGATTACAGGCGTGAGCTGCCGTGCTCCGCCGTAAACCCTGGTTTTAACTGGCAGAGTGTGGGCCAGGCGGACAAGCCTGGCACACAGAATTTTAGCGTGGCCACCATTCACGCACCTATGTGCGCCTGGCACTGTTCCAGGCCTCACCGGCATTATTTCTAAGCCTCACAACCACCACAAGAGGTGGCGACCTGACTCCTAGTGCACAGAGGAGCCTGGGGCTCAGGAGCAAGTGAGGCTCTTGTGCGACATCACGCCCCCTTGCAGGTGGCAGGGTTGGGCGGGGAACCCGGTCTCCCCCAGCCCCAGAAGCGACGTGCAGTCAGGCGGCGGCTCCTTCCCTCTTACCGAGGCGGCGTCTGGGCGGGAAAGGCCGGCGGCGCCTGGGACCCCGGCCCGCCCCTCGCCCCCGCGCTCATGCCTGGCCGCTGAGGCGTGAGAGCCGCCGCCGGGGGCCGGCCCTCCCGCGCGCCTTGCACAACCGCCGCAGATAAACGCTGCGTCTCTGGGCAATTATCGCCCTCCCGCCGCCGGGGCGAGCCGGGCACAGGGCCAGAGGCCAGGGGACTCGCAGCCACCCAGGGAGAGCGGTACCCACCAGCCCGGCAGCCAGCAGCGCGGCGCGCCCTTGCGCAAGGTCCGGACACGGCCGGGGGGCGGGGCCACCGCCGCGGCGACGTCACACGCAGCGGCCCCGCCCCCTGCGCCCTGGGCGGGACCTGGGGAAGGCCGCGGTGGGGTACCACCTGCCGGAATGCGTTCTTTCCGCGTTCTCTTTCCTCTTGTTCTCTCATTTTCTTCCTTTTCTTCCCTTCTTCCATCTCTTCTCATTTCCCTTTAGTCCTCCAGTTTTCTCCCTCCTCCTCCCATCCCTTTTCTTTCCATTTTCTTTTCTCGCCCTCATTTTCCTCCTTCCTTTTCTCTCTTCCTGTTTTCTCCTCCTCCCTTCTTCCTTCCCTTCTCCATCCTTTCTTCCTCTTCTCCCTTCTTTCCCCTTCCTTTCTTCCTTCCCTCCTCCCTTTTTTCATTTCTTTTAAAATTTCATTTCTTTTACAAATAAATATTTAATATTTTTAATTGTGGTGAAAAAGACATCGCATAAAATCTACCGTCTTAATCATTTTTAAGTGTCCAGTTCAGTAGTGTTAACTGTATTCGCATTGTTGTGCAACAAATCTCTAGAACTTTTTCATCTTGCAAAACAAACTCTAACTCTATACCCATTAAACAACTCTCCATCCCCTGGCAACCGCCATTCCACTTTCTATTTCTTCACTTCTTCCTTTTCCCTTTTGTGCCTTTCTTTCTTTTCCTTTATCTCTCCTTTTTCTTCCCTTCCCTCTTTCTTTCCTTCTCTCTGTTTCTCTCTCTCTCTTCTTAAAAACTGAATGGCCCTTGTGCACACTGGGCAGACTTCTCCAGCCTCTTCCTGGGCTGGGCCAAGATGCCTGTCAGCAAGGCTGTTAGAGGCTGGTGAATCATCATTCCTCCCTGGTTTGTCAGGGCCGGTGGGCGGCCCCTGGAAGCCTCACCTGGCTTTTCACTGGTAGACAAACATGTCCAGCAAGAAACTTCTGCCAGGAAGAGTTAATTAGAGAGAGGCCCTCACTGCAGCAGAGTCAGAGGGTCGGGCTAGAGCCCCTCTCTCCTCTGGGCCTTCTCCAGCCCTGGGGCTCCCCTGCTAGACAGTACAAGACAGCCATTATGCCGCTGATGGCGTTGATAACTTGGACTGCCACAAAACATTGCACCTTACAAAGCATTTCCATAGACATTATCTCATTCCTGTTCTCACAACAATCCTGGGAGGCAGACGTTATTATTCCCATTTTACAGGTAAGGAAACTGAGCCTCAGAAAGGTGAAGGAATTTGCTGATGGCCACAAAGCTGCTAAGCTGCAGAGTTGGCAAGGTGGGGACCCAGATTTGTATCACAAAACCGGAAAAAAAGTGACTGGGTAAGAGTTTAAAACATTTTTAAAAAATCTTTTGCTCCCTCTTCAAAGTGTTCGTGTAGACTCCTTGAGTTGTGGGCCCCACCTGAGGGATTTCTCCAACAACTGGGCATGGTGGAGGTAGCAGACAGTATGCATAGCAAGTGTGAAAGGGCTGATTTCCAGGCAGCTAAGAGACCTTGTAATCAAATAGAGTTGCCACCCAGATGTCCCTGGGTCATCTGGAATTTTGACCCTCCATACAGGGAAGGTATTGAAAGAACAGGGACTTCCAAGTGTTGCTGGAGTTGCAGTGCTCCCACCTTTTCTGAGTAGAATTCCTGGTTCACAGGAGACTTTACGTTTGTTGAGTATGTTTTGTTTCAATCTCTTTGCAATATGTTGGTGTGGAAATAATTTTTAGTGTCATGGGAAATTGTGGTAGATTATTAATGATCACTAATATCCAGTTCTTCTCTACTTCTGAGTACGTGGAGGCACCTCTGTCCCCTTGAAGTAAAGCATGGTCCTGTGACTATTTTTGGTCAATAAATGTGATTAGAAGTGGTGTTTGTCACTTGTGGGCTGGAGCATTGAATTGCCGGTGCTGGATTTTTTAGTTTTCTCTTCTTCAGCTGCATTGACCGAAGAGGCCACATATTCCAGGATGTTTGAGTTTTATTGGCCTGGGCCTCGGGGAGGCTGTCATGAACAGAACCCCTGTCAACTGTTGTAGATGAAGAGTGAAAAATAAACCTTGGTGGTAATTAGTCATGCGAATTTGGCTTGCTTGTTACTGTAGCTTAATCTAGCCTTTTCCGACCAACATAGAAATGAACACAATTCATTGAGTGCTTAGTCAGTTTTTAAAATGTACTTTACCTTTTGGAACAAGATTTAAAATTTTTAAAGATAAAGAAAAAAATTATAACTGCATAATCTAGTGGAAAATATGTTTGATTTATTAATACATTGTCTTCCCTAAACATCTCTTATTTACATATACTTTTAAAATGTTTTTAAGAGCTTCACTGAGATATAATTGACATACAATAAACTTTGCATGTTTCAGGTATGCAATTTGATAAGTTTTGGTATGCGTACACATGTGTGAAACTATTACCAACAATTGTGATAATGAATATATCCATTACTTACAAAAGTTTCCTTGTGTCCCTTAGAAATCCTTCTCTCCTGTCCCCTCCCACTCACCTCACCTAGTCACTAGGTAACCACTGATCTGCTTTCATCATCATGGCGTAGTTTGCCTTTTCTAAAATTTTATGTAAATAGAATTACACAGTATGTTCTCATTTTTGTCTGACTTCTCACTCCATATAATTCTTTTGAGAGTCAACCAGATTGTTGCATGTGTTAGCAGCTCATTCTTTTTATATTGCTGAGTAGTATTCCATTGTATGGATATACCACAATTTGTCTAGCCATTCTCCTGACTTTGGTTATTTCCAGTTTTTGGCCATTTTAGTAAAGTTGTTGTGAACATTCATGTACAAGATGTTGTGTGGACATGTGCTTTCACTTTTCTTGGGAGAAATGGAGAGAAGTGGCTGGATCCTGTGGTAGGTGGTGTATGTTTAACTTTTAAAGAAACCACCAAACGGTTTTGAGACGTGGTTATAACATACATTCCCATCAGTGATGTATTTTGGAGAGTTCTAGTTCTTTTATATCCTTGCCAACACATGGTATGGTCAGTTTTTTAGTCTTTTTAATTTTAACCATTTTAATAGATGTGCAGTATATCTCATCATGGTTTAAAAATTTGTGATAAAATACACAAAGCATAAAATTCATGATTTTAACCACTTAAAAGTATGCAATTCAGCAATATTTAGTACATTTGCAATATTGTGCAACCATCACCACTATAGTACCAGAATATTCTTATCACTGCAGAAGGAAACCTCGTACCCATTACAAAGTCACTCCCTGTTTCCCGCTCATCCAGGCCATGGCAACCACTAATCTGCTTTCTGTCTCGTGGATTTGCTCCTTCTGGATGTTTCATAATGGAATAGGGAATAAATATAATCATAAAATATGTAGACGGGCTTCTTTCACTTAGCATGATATTTTCAAGGTTCACCTATGTTATAGTGTGTATCAATGCTTCATTTTGTTTTGTGTCTGAATAATATTCTGTTGTGTGTGTATACCACATTTTCTTTATCCATTCCTCATTTAGTGGACATTTGGGTTGTTTCTACTTTTTGGCTATTGTGAAGAGTGCTGCTATGAACATTCATGTTTAGGCTTTTGTTTGGACTCTTGTTTTCAGTTATTTTGGGTAGATACATAGGAATGGAATTGCTGGATCATATGGTAATTTTATGTTTAACTTTTGGAGGAATCTCCAAACTGTCTTCCACAGTGACTGCATCATTTTACATTCCCACCAGCAAGGCATAAGTATTCCAATTTCTCCATATCCTTGCCAGCACTTTTTATTTTCCTATTTTTGTGTAATAGCCATTCTAATGGACGCGAAGTGGTATCGCATTGTGTTGCCTTTGTTTTCAAAAGGTAATTTTACTGTGTGTAGAATTCTAGGTTGACATTTTTCTTTCTCATATTGAAAATTTTTCCCTATTGTCTTCTAGCTTGCATTGTTTCCAATAACAAATCTGCCGTCATCTTTATCTTTTTTCCCACTATATATAATGTCTGTTTTTCTGACTGCTTTCTAGATTTTCACTTTATCATTTGTTTTGAGCTATTGGATTATGATGTGCCTTGGTGTCACTTTCTATATATTTCTTCTTTTTGGGATTCATTGGGCTTCTTGGATCTTCGCATTTATACTTTTCAACATATTTGGTTGAAAATTAATTTTTAGATAGATTTATTGAGATATAGTTTACCCACCACACAATTCACCCATTTAAAGAGTACAATTAAATGTATGTTATTATATGTGTGGATGATGTGCATCCATCACCACAGTGAATTTTAGGACATTTTCATTATAGCCACTACCTCCCATTCCTCCTCACACTCCCCCCCTCCACCCAAGCAACCACCAATCTACTTTCTGTCTCTAGAGTTTTGCCTATTCTAGATATTTCACATACAGAAATCGTATACTATGTGGTCATTGGCTATTATTTCTTTAAATATTTTGTGTGTCCTTTCCTCCTTCTCCTCTCCTCAAATATGAAAACCATATTTGAGTATAATTTATTTCCCATGTATTCCTTTATATTTTTTACTGCAGTTTGAAACATTATGCTAAGAGGATGTCCACAGGCATCACTAGACTGCTAGAGGGGTCCTTGGCACAAAAATGTTGCATTAGAATATCCCTATTCTAGGTAGATGAGTGTTTTCCAAACTGATTTTTCAAAGAAAGTGGTTCCTTAGGATATTGATAGTTGCTGCAGTAGAGGTGTTATTTGCTCAAATCAGCTTGGGAGACACTGAGTAAAACAACATCGACATCTTTTTCTTTTGGATTTCTCTGAGTCTTTTATTCACTAAAATGCTTTGTGTATATCTGAGAGGAGATTCGATGTGCAACATTTTCCAAATCCAAGGTAGCATTCATTACACTCTTTTTTCAATTTGTTATTTAAAAACCCTCTAATAGTATCTAGTTCAATGAATTCTGCAAATGAAATGCTCCAAAACCACAAATCCCCTTTAAAAAGTCATAAAACTTTTACATTATTATAAATGTTTCTCAAACTAAGAATAACAGACTAATGGACCCATTTAAAAGGATAAAAATCTCATGGACTCCTCAGTATTGAATTAAATGTGTTTTAGTTTAATATTATTTAAGTATGTACAGGTATAAAACTAGATATAACCTCCTTATAAACAATAAAACCAAAACAAATTTACAAATTAAATATAACACTACAAAAGAACATCAAAATCCAAACCAGTACATTTAGTGTGATAGACTTGTTTTTCTTGATAACACCAAATGGCTATTTGCAATGTGACTATGGGACTGAGCTTTTAAGGGGCAGATTCCTTTAATTTGTCATGGCTATAGTACGTGTGTGTGTGGATGACTCAGTTTTCCCGCAGCCCCTCTTTATATTTGAACTTCTGAGAAGGCTTGCTTCTTACAGGGCTGTAATACCGTTTTGTCTTTAGTTAACATGACCATATCACACCTTGAGGTTAGGCCTGCCTCCCTTTTATCATTAACTGTTATAATTAAAGTACTATTGCTTGATCCCAATTCCATCATAAGCAGCGCAAACACGACGAGTGTAATGGTTAATTTGATGGGTCAACTTGACTGAGTCATGGGGTGCCTGAATATTTAGTCAAATATTATTCTGCAGGTTTCTGCAAGGGTGGTTTTGAATGAGATTAATGTTTAAATTAGTAGACTAAGTAAAGCAGATTGCCCTCCCTAATGTGGGTGGGCCTCATCCAATCAGTTAATACTTGACTAGAACAAAAAGCTTAGGCTGCCTACATTTTTTTTTTTCTTTAGAGACAGAGTCTCGCTCTGTCACCCACGCTAGAGTGTGGTAGCGTGATCATAGCTCACTGCAGCCTTGAACTTCTGGGCTCAAGCAATCCTCCTGCCTCAGCCTTCCGAGTAGCTGGGACTATGGGGGCATGCAACCACACCTGGCTAATGTTTTTTGTTTTTGAGACAGGGTCTCACTATGTTGCCCAGGCTGTTCTCAAACTCCTGGGCTCAAGCAATCCTCCTGCCTCAGCCTCCCGAGTAGACTGGGACTACAGGCATGAGCTACTGCATCAGGCTCAGCCTAGCTTACCTTAAATGTACTCAGAACACTTCCATTAGCCTACAGTTGGCAAAAATTATCTAATACAAAGGCTACTGTATTAAATTTGTAATTTATTGATTACTGGACTGCAAAGTAAAAAACAGAATGGTTGTATGGGTACTTGAAGTATGGTTTCTACTGAATGTGTATCACTCTTGCACCATCGTAAAGTCTAAAAATATTAAGTCAAAGCATGAAAGTAAGCGACTGTGTCAAGGCCTCTGCCTCAGGCTCTGCTTTCTGGAGAACCCAGGTTAAGTCACAGCAGTGGCCTGATTCTAATGACACCCCTGGGTGTCATGGTGGTGGGAACAGGATTGTGAATTACCGTAGGAGAAAGGAGTTTCTCTGAAATTCACATAAGTTTTATTGGAACCTATCCAAGGCCTCATCTTCCAATCACATGAGCTGCATCCTGGTTGGCCCTTTTCTCTCACCACACCCTACCTGCATTTTATCACCCAATGTCACTGTGCTGTAGGGTAGCTCCCTGTACATGTCATGCTGCTTCAGACTCAAACCTTCTAGTTCATTCTTGGAATGCCCTCCCCACCTTCTTGTGAGCAACTCCTACTCATCCCTAATGACTCAGCGCAGACACTACCTCCCCCTGGAGCCTGCCAACCCTCCTAGCCAAGGCTAGGGACGGGGGGATCCCGGCTTACATCTTGGTGCTTATCTCTGCAACTTCATGTCCATATTGTTTTATATGGTATCTGTCCAAGCACTAGAGAGTGAGCTCCTTGCGGGCAGGGATTTTCTCCCGTTGAACTCCATATCCCTGCACTTGCCAGACTCCCTGCTCAATATGTGTTTGTTGAATGAATGAATGAGTTCTCCCAGCAACCCTGTGAGGTCAGTTTTGGTGACATCATTTCAAGTTAAAAGATGATAAAATTGAAACTTGGAGAAGGGAAAAAGTAATGTGGGAAGTTAGAGGCAGTGCCAGGTCAGGAGCTCTTCCACCGTACCAATCATTTCCCTAGACAAAATATTGGAAGCTTTTCCAAGCACTGTGCACAGAGGGCAGCCAGGGATTCAGGAACCCTCACAGAGGAAGACTCTCGGGGGCCGTCTAGCACATCCTCCCAGGCTTCCCTCCTCCCTGGAAGGCAACCTCCCGGTTCCACTGCTACCCTGACATCTCCTGCTTCAAACTCTGCAAGGCGGCCACAGCCTTCTATCAGCTCCTGTTTTCAGCTCTCTTGTTGTTTTGACCTTGAAAACGCCCTCACTTTCCTGTAAGGTCAGCTATACATTTAAAATGATTTAATTTTTTTTTTTTTTATCTAGCATTTCTGTGTGTTCTGCAGCAGGAACTTTCTCCACCACTCCCATTCCATCCTGGCTTGGTTTCTGCAGAGGCGAAGGGCAAATGTGTTGAGAAACCTAAAGGGTTGCCTCTCTTGACCCTACAGTTGCTGCTGAAGCCACTCTAGAAAGGAGCGATCCTGGGACTGAAAGATTTATAGCTGAGGCTTTCCAAGTCCAGGAGGCTGCAGTACAATGTCCCAGGAGAAGGTGTGGGGCAGGCATGGGGTGGGCGCTTCATGCCGGTTGGGGGCCTCTTCCCAAACCCAGCTTGATCCTTCGGCTCTCTGCTGCCAGCGCAATCAAGATCGTTCTCCTTGGCCTGACCTTAGGGCCTTTCGCCACCTGGCCCCGTTGTCCTCTCCAGCCTTACCCCCCTCCCTTCAACCGACCACACGATCTACCTGGCAGGACTCAGGTGCGGGCCGTCTCTCCTGCCTCATTTTCTCATCCAGAATTGGAGCTGGGGGCTCAGAGGCCATGGAGGGAGCACAGCTTTGCTCTGAATGGAGGAGGGTCTACGGCTTTCACGGGGCAGGTCCTGGAAGGAGACAAGAGGCCGCATCCTGAAAGATCCCTCAGCCACCATCACTCTGTTGCCCAGAGCATGCAGGCTTCACACTCCCCAGCAGCACCTCTGAATGGGGGAGCAAATGATTGTGTGGTCGGCTGATGATGGAAGGATGTTCAAGCATAAATGCTGAGTTTTTGCCTAATATGCTGATTTTAGCCCCTAACTCCTATGGCTTCACCTTAGTACCAGCACCCTGGGTAGAGCTTGTCATATAAATAAACACATCCTCAAATATTAGAATTAGGAGGACTCTTAATCGTCATTAGATCCAATATGCATTTTACGGAGAAATAAATAATAGTAATATTATAACTATAATATTTATTGAGAATGAAATTTATGCTGGGTACCATGCTGAGCACTTTATATACATTAGCGAATTTTATCCTTTCACAACAATGTGAAGAAGTTATCATTCTTACTTTATCAATAGGAAATAAGATACAGAGAGGTCATTTAACCTGGCCAAGCTTGCACAGCTGGTGAGTTGCAGAACCAGATGTCTCCAGAGCCCACTGGTGAGCCCTCTGCTCTACTGCTTCTCTCTGCATCTGGAGGAAACAGAGAGTCACATAAAGGCAGTAACTTGCCTGTGTCCCCCAGCCTCTCAGAGGCAGGATGGCCACTTTACCTGGAGGCGCCTTCATTCCTGGGCCTTCCAAGACACCTGGCCACAAAGACATCATGAAGAGGAAAAAGAATTTCAAGTGCATTCTAAGAGCCACGTCCATTCTCTTGTTGTACAGGCAGAAAGCCTGCACTCAAAGACTCAGCCAGGAAGAAAGATTTGATCTCCTGGGCAGGACCCACTTCCCATGGCGACGCCTCCTTGAGTCGCAGCTCTGGTATGAAGCAAGACTTGTTTAAGGCAGTTAAAAGCAGCAATCTCCATTGTGTCGAGTGGTGACGGTATAATCCTCCTTAATAATTTTGTTCCCTCTCCAAACTCCCCTCCATTATGCATCCTTAAAATGTGACTTCAGATGCCTCTTTAGGTTTCCAGTCCTGTAAGTGCAAGAGGATTTGAGGAGCGGGGAGAAGTAAAGAATGTCCATTGCGCTCAGTCACTCAGAGATGCTTCACTGGAAACGCCTCCCGCCCCCCATCTTTTTATTTCTTATTTTTTGGTTAGAACTATTTGTTTTCATCTTTTAATGGAAATTTAAATTATACATTAAATATACAAAGCAGAGATATTAGTATATTAGACTTCTAAATCCATATCACCTCAATCCAACTGTGTCAACATATGGTCAATCTTGCTTCATTATATACCATCCAATCCTGCCCTCTTACCATCGAAGTATTTTGAAGGCGATCTGGGATACACATACCTTTTATGTCTAAATAAATTGTTTAGCTTTAAAAAATTACCCAAATTATCACATCACACTTGAAATTAAAAATAATTTCTTAATATTATCAAATATCTAGTCAGTGTTCAAATAAATAAACACACACACACACACACACACAGCCTTTTCCCAATGTTTTTCCCCTTAGATCGTTCCTATTTTTCGAAGGCCAGGTCTAATATCACCCCCCGCCCCCAGAAAGGGATGTGTATTTGAACACAGAGTCCAGAGATAGCCTACACACTGAATTTGGCTGATCTATCTCTTGTCTCTTTTAATTAATAGCTTCCCCTTCTTCCTCTACTTTATAGAAATTTATATTTTGAAGAAACTTGCTGGACCTGTAGAGTTTTCCGTGTTCTGGATTTTGCCGATTGCATCCCCAGGGGATCATTTAACATGTTTCTCTGGTCCCTGGGAGTGAATTCTAGAAGTGGTATCTTCACTAAGAAGATATTGACCAGTGGGCACACGTGCTTATAGCCAGATCCTTCCACTATGATGTTCCTCTCTGGCCTTGTGTGCAGTGATTTTAGCAGTCATCGATGACATTGCCCAATGCTATTATTTCATGAGAGATTTCAGATGATATTCTAAGTCTGATAGTCCTTTCTTTATTAGCTATAATTCTTCTATAAAGAAGAACTTGATCTCATCACCTATTTGGTGACCCTGAAATACAGTCATAAAGGCAAGATAAATGCTTGATTCTTTACTTTTATTTACCTATTTTTGGAGAAATGAGTTCATTCTCAAGCATCCTCCAGAGGTGATGTGCTGGTTATATATCGTGCATATTAGTCACCTCCAAACTTAGTGGCTGAAAACAACAATCACTTTATCATATCTCATAACCCTGTGGGTCAGGGATTTGGGCCAGGATCAGCTGAGAGATTCTTCTGCTCTGTGTGGCATCACCTGAGATCACTTGGATGGATTCAGCTTGTGAATGGGCTGGTCTGGAGGATCCAAGACAGCTTCTCTCATATGTGTGACACCTTTGTGGGAATGGCTGGAAGGCTGAGCTTTGCTGGGACTCTCAACCAGATCCCTACATGTGGCCTCCTCTGTGTGGCAGACTTCTTACATGGGAGCCAAGGGCTCTCAGAGAATTTCCAAGGGACTCAAGTAGAAGCAGCAAGGCTTCTTCTGATCTAACCTTGGAAGTCATACAGCAGCACTTCTGCCATAGTCTATTGGCTGCAAGTGAGTCCCAGGACCAGTCCAGGTTCAAGGGGAAGGTAGTGCATAAGCGCATGATGCTGGGAGTCATAGTTCATTAGGACCCTCCTACAGTTAAATGGAGCTCCCCAAGCATCTTTGAATGCACTGGGCTCCTTCTCTCCCCAAGGAGTCTGGCTACCCTCTTAATTTTGACTGGGAGCTGGCTGCAGAAGACACAATCCTACTTCAGCAGCATGTGGACAGCCCCATTGTGAGCAGGGCTGACAGTAAGTTACCAAGCTTCTGCAATGTTGGAGTGACCATTGCCAGCCCCTGCCGACCCACTGCCACATAGTATCTCACATGCTCTGGCTTAGGCTTAACACCTTCCTTGGGAACACCTAGGAGAACTTGGCCTTGACCTGCTTAAACATTTGAGCAAGGATCTATTCTGAGAGTGTGGCTCTTCTCTGATCATGAAGAAGCAACCCAATGGGACTCACAGGAAGGTTTGTGACTGGGACTAAGAGCACCACAACCATGCACCCATAATGATTGCTTTTAATGGCTGTAAGATATTTCATCCAGTTGATGCAACATGCTTTGCCAAATCATTTCCCTACGGTTGTAGTCGTTAGCACTTTTTGATTATTTGCAAGTAATATTTTCTATTTTTGTGCACAATTTTTTTAATGCTATTGAGTTCTTTCTGTAATATTGATTTTCAAGTGCAGAATTGATGTTTGGATCTTGACGTATATTACCAAATTGCTTTCCCAAAGAGGTGAGCAATTTATATTCCAACAGCAGTGTATGTGTATACCGATGTTTCTATACCCTCAACAGCATTGAAAGTTATCATTTTAAAATGTTTTTGCTAATTTCATAGGTGTAAAATTAAACTTATGTTTGCTTTGGATTTCTTTTCTTTTTTTGTTTCCCTATTCTGTTCTAAGTTGTCAATTCTTTCCTCTTACATCCATCGTATAAAGGCTTACTTTGTTTGCTTTGGATCAATTTGGTGTTGGTTGCTTAAGTGAAAGTTAAGTTGTTTCCCCTGGTGCCTCTAGTACAATTTGTATCAAAGGTTCTCTTAACCATTTTTTAATAAAAATGTTTAACTTCTAAATCTCAGAGATAAGCAGCACCAACACTGTTCTCCTTGGATTCTGCACCTACAGGAATTCACAAGTAGGGACAATACCTAATTATATCAAGGATAAGCATGTGAGCCAAGCTTCTCCAATCAGAATCCTTTCCTAGGATTTGTGATAGTCGATCTGGGAAAGAAAATGACCTTTTCCTTCCTGGTTGTGGAGTCGGGAGGATACAAGTCTAGAGCTAGGGCAGCCAGTCCTGTGCCACATGAAAAGAATGAGAACAGAAGGAAGACAGAGAGGGGAGAGGTAGACAGAGGTTGAATTACTTATTCTAGTCACCAAGGGATATTCACCCTGAGGTTTTTTTTTTCCAGCTCTGCTCTTCCCTTACCTTTGTTAAAAATATTATTATTAAAGCCATGATAATATCCTTCTAATAACCACCCTGTTCTTCTTTTTTTCTCTTTTGCTTAAGCAAGTTGGAATTGGGTTTCTGTCACTTGAAGCCAAAGAGTCTAGCCTGGGGTTTCTCAGCAGTAGTGCCATGGACATTTTGGACCAGAAAATTCTGTGTTGGGAGCGGCTGCTCTGTGCACTGTCAGATGTTTAGCAGCAGCCATGGCCTCTACGCCACTGGATGCCAGTAGCACCCCACCCCAATTGTGGTGGTCACAAATGTCTCCAGACATTGCCAAATGTCCCCTAGGGATAAGGGCAAAATTGCCCCTGGTTGAGAACCACTGGTCTAGTCTAACATCCTTGGTTTCTCTTATGTAAACAAACAGATGGGAAAACCCAAGTTAAGCAAGATGGTGGGATTTTTTTCATGGTGGTAAAGACAGGACTACAAAATCAAGCAAAAAGGGATCCAGGAAGTGATACTAAAAAGAGATGTTGGTACATGCAGATGTTGGCTCTTTTATAGCTGTTGGAACAATAACAAACTCCACAACATGATTTGGGATTTTACCCACGACACAGGTGGTAACTCTCTACCTAAGAATTCTCACTCATCACACGAGATGGTGAGACAAAGCACATTTCTGTTATTTTAGATCTTTCTGGTGAATGACTTGGAGGTTTGGGTTCAGCGAAATTTGATTGGGTGTCTCACCACATGCCCTCTGAAGCAGATATCCAGGAAGCCAAACCTTGCTACCATTAAAATATAAGATTCATTACACAATGATATTTGCATGAGATCAGTAAAATACCATGCAGAGGCAACTTCATTTTTTGTTAGAACTGTTTTTAAGAAAGGAGGAGGCATTGTGAGGAAGAGAGTACTGGCACAGGAATCCAGAGGTCTGGATGTGATATTGACTCTGCCACTAATGTTGTGTGACATTGTGCGAGTGTCTGCCACTCCTATGGCCTCAGTTTCCTTCTCTATACAACAAAGGGTTGGATCAGACAGACTTGGAGGGGCTTTCCAGTGCTGCCTTCAAAGATTCTTGTAGGCGGATACCATGTCTGTCTCGGCTCCCCAACCCCAACTCAGGACTTGGCACAGCACCAGAAACAAAACAGGCACTAAGCAAATGCTTATGAAATGTACAAATAAATTACTCAGAATATGATGGTAACATCCCAGCTTCTACAGTGCATAGAATTGAAAGGAGTCTTAGAATTAAAAAGGATAGGAAAATTCATTTTTCCTAACTTCCCTAACAAAGCTAGAACCCTCTACCTTACTTCCGATAGGTTGGGCATATAGTTTCTGTTTAAGTATTTTTGTTAGATAGTGAGAGAACTCACTATTCATAGGGATAGCCAGCTCCACTGTTGGATAGCTCTAGATTTAAAAAAATTCTTCCTTATCTCGAACCTCAGTTAGCTTCCTTGTAGCTGTCACCTGCTTCTAGTTTTATTTTTTTAAATTAATTTTCATTTTAACCCGAGAAATACATGCACAAAGTTTGAAAAATCAAATAATACTCAAAGTCTTATTTATAATCAAAAATAACTCTCTTCCTCACTTTTTCACTCTGCAGGGCCACCCTCTCCAGATAACCATTTTCCATTCTTTTAGCTGTTTCTTCTGATACTTACATCTGCATTTCTAAATAATATTATTTCTAAATGTTATGTTCTAAACGTTATTTTTTGATTTATCCATTTTAAACGTTACCTGTTGATTTCCCATTTTTATAGAAGAGGGTTTAGCCCTCTTAGCCAACCTTTTCCTCCCTTCACCCTCTGACTACACTATCACAGCTTTGGGGTTTATCAGCATTCAGTGTTGACATGAACATGACTACATAAACATTGTTCAAAGCTAAGCCGAGTGGAGTACCATGCCCCTCTTTTTTTTATTTCTTTTTGTTTTTCCTGGAGTTAATAATTGCTTTGATGAGTTTTCAATGTACTTTTCTCTAATTCTTCCCAAATGTTTCAACTAAACAGTAAAATACCTATCAATACATCATTTTGTAAAAGTTTTTATTTTTTCAAAGTTGTACATAAAGAGTCCAATAACTCTATAAGATTTGATACCAAAAAAAATGAGAAAGAGAGAGAGCAGTCCTTTTTCTTTGCCTTTGCCCCAGCTCCTTTGATTTTCCCCCCATATCTCTATATAACACAACTAAATTGCCTCTAGTTGATTTTTTAAAATTGAGGTATAATGGACATATGATTGTATATTTAAGGTATACAACATGGTGTTTTGATATATGTACACATTGTGAAATGATTACCACAATCAAGCTAATTAACACATCCATCACCTCACGTAGTTACATTTTATGTGTGTGCTGAGAACACTTGAGATCTACTCTTTTAGTACTTTTCCAATGCATAATACAATACAGTATTATTAACTGTAATCACCATGCTGTATATTAGGCCTCCAGAACTTATTCGTGTTATAACTGAAAGTTTGTACTCTTTGACCAAAATCTCCCCTTTTTACCCCCCTCTGAACCCCTAGTAACCACCATCCTATTCTATTACTATGAGTTTGGGTTTTTAAAAGATTCGCCATATAAATGAGATCATGCAGTTTTGTTTCTTTTTTTTGTGTCTGGTTTATTTCATGTAGCCTAATGTCCTCCAGGTTAGTCCAAATCGTTGCAAGTGGCAAAATTTCCTTCTTTTTTAAGGCTGAATAATAGTCCTGTGTGTGTATGTATTACATTTTCTTTATCCACTAATCTGTTGAGGACACTTAGGTTGATTCCATATGTTGGCTATTATGAATAATGCTGCAATGAACATGGAGTGCAGATATCTTCCGCGTACTGATTTCATTTCCCTTCCATATATACCCAGGAGAGAGATTGCTAGATCTTACCGTAGTTCTATTTGCAACTTTTGGAGGAGACTCCATACTATTTTCTATAATGGCTGTACCAACTTAAATTCTCACTAAGAGTGTACAAATTTCCCTTTTCCGCACATCCTTGCCAACATCTACTGTCTTTTGACTTTTTTTTATAATAGCCATCCTAGCGGGTGTGAGTTAATATCTCTTTGTGGTTTCATTTGTATTTTCCTGTGGATTAGTGATATTGAGATTCTTTCATACACTTGTTGACTATTGGTATATCTTCTTTGAAAAAATATCTGTTTCAGGCCCTTTGACCCTTTTTTAATTGAGTTGTTTGTTTATTTTCCCTATTGAGGTGTATGAATTTCTTAGATATTTTGGATATTAACCCCTTATCATATATATGGTTTCCAAATATTTTCCCCCATTCCATAGGTTGCTTTTTCATGTTGTTGATTGTTTCCTCTGCTGTGCAGAAACTTTTTAGTTTAATGTAGTCCTACTTGTTTATTTTTGCTTTTATGTTGCCTTGTGCTTTTGGTGTCAGCTACTGCCTGAATTTTCAGATTTAAGATTACCACTATGAAGATGAAGATTTAGCTTTCTTTTACACCGACCTCCATTCTGTGTACATGTCCCAATATAGTCACATCACTATTAGACCACTAATCAGTGTTTATAGTATTAATGACTATGTAAATGTTTTTCACAGCTGAACCAGTAGACTATTACTTCTTTCCATTTTTGGACTTTTATTTTGGTTTTATTTGGAGGTAATAATCATCTGTGTTTTCATTTGCTGAGCTTTAAAAAATTTGCTTATCACTAACTCCATTCTAAACGCCTTCCTCTCAGTGTTTTCATATGAATGTGTCAGTTTCCACTTCCTGCCTTCTGTCTTGGCCTCTGTGCCTTGGGCACGGCCATGCCCCTGGAGTCACAGGGCACCGACATTCTCAGGATTCCCTTACTCTTCCTCCTGTGGTGCATGCCCTGCTCTTGTGCTCATGTCTTCCTCTTTTTTGGTTTTCTCCCTTTTTTGGGGAGGAACATGTACTTCAGTAACTTTCCAAGAAAGGGCATGGGAATTAAGGATGGGACTAGAGGGAGGCAGGTGAGGCACTTGCTTCAGGCGCAAAATTTAAGGGAGCACCAAAAATCTCAGTAATCAAGATAAATAATATTTTTCATGAAGTATTTTTTAAAAATCAAAAGTAATGCAAAATATCCATGATGAACAAAATATCAAAATTTTAAACAAAGATCAGACCAGTATTATTAATTTTTACTTTTGGTTTAGCCTCCACTATGACTCAGTACAGCCCTAATATAAAGGAAATATTTTGAAAATTTGCTTATATGAAAATGTCTTTATTCTATTCTTTTTTTTTTTTTGAGACAGAATCTCACTTTGTTGCCCTGGCTAGAGTGAGTGCCGTGGCGTCATCCTAGCTCACAGCAACCTCAGACTCCTGGGCTCAAGTGATCTACTGCCTCAGCCTCCCAAGTAGCTGGGACTACAGGCATGCGCCACCATGCCCGGCTAATTTTTTCTCTATATTTTTAGCTGTCCAATTAATTTCTTTCTATTTTTGGTAGAGACGAGGTCTCACTCTTGTTCAGGCTGGTCTCGAACTCCTGAGCTCAAACAATCCGCTCCCCCTCGGCCTCCCAGAGTGCTAGGATTACAGACGTGAGCCACCGCGCCCGGCCTTTATTCTATTCTTATACCTAGCTGGGAATTGAATTCTAGGTAAGAAATAATTTTCCTTCAGAATTTTGAAGGCCCTCTGACTTCCAGAGTTACTTTTTGAGGAGTCTTCAGTCATTCTGATTGCTTGCCATTTGTATGCGACTTGGTTTTCCTCTCTGGAACCTTACAGGATTTTTTTGTTTTTTTTTTTTAATGACCAGTATTCTCAAACTTTGAAAGGATTACCTGGTGTTTTTTCGTTTTTGTTTTTGTTTTCTTTCATTCTGGAGACTTATGTCCCTCAGTTCTTGGGAAATAAATCAATCTTTTTTTTTCCTTCTAAAATAAGTTTCCATCTTCTATTTTTTCTCTGTGTGGAATTACTATTAGTCAAATCTCCTGAAGCAGTCCTCTAGATTTTTTACATTTTCTCCATTATTTTTATCTCTGCCCATTTGATTCTTTCTATTTTCTGAGAGATTGCCTTGATAAGAGGATCAGTGCAGTTTTGCAGATTCACCTTCTTTGGTTGTTTTAAAAATCAAAACATTTACTGCCACCCATCTTTCTGCTACTTCTCCTTTTCTCCATGAGTCGTCCTCAAAGATTACAGGAAGTACTTTTGATATTGCAGTTATAACTTCCTTTCACACATCAAGATGGAATTTAGCTAGACTTGGAGATAAATTTGTTATTTTTTGTTATTAAAATGCAAATGCCTATACAGTATGTATTGAATACTTACTATGTGCCAACCCTGTTCTAAGTGTTTCACATGGCTTAGTGTATTTAATTCTCAAAACAACTCCATGAGGTAGGTGCCATTAGTATCCCCATCTTCCAGATAAGCAAACTAAGGTCCAGAGAGGTTAATAGCTAGTAAATTGCAGAATCAGCTTTGAATCCAGGTGGCAAGACTCCGGAGTCCATGCTCTTAACCACCACACTATGTTGCCTCTGTATATCTCCTAAAAACTCACTTTTAGGAGGCTCTTTCTGATTAGCATCTGAGTGGAGGGAGTTACAATCACCTGTGATTATAGCAGCTATGGGATGTTACTGGCTTACCCATTTCATGGCCAATAAAACCAGCTTAATCAGCATAATCTTGGTCTTCTAAGCCAGTGGTTCTCAGACTTTTGGATTGGTCAAAATTTGAAGTAAAAGTGGGGAAAATCTGCATGGAATATCTAATTTTTTGTTTTCCAAGTCACGACAAAGAAATTTACAAACCATCAAAAAGTAAGGTCTACCATCATTTCACAAAAGAAAGATATTTTAACAGCCAAAAAAGAATTAGGAAAGACATAAATTTAGAGTAAAGGCCAATCAGTCCTTCCTAGTAATGATGATCTGATAATCTTACACCAACATTTCCACTGTGGACTGATGTTTGGAGGCCATTGCTCTAAGCATGTTTCTTTCTTTTCTTTTTCAGAAGACAATGATAAAGCCCTTGAATTTGTGCCACAATATACATTTCAGAAGTTCACCTACCCATAAGCAATAGACACGGCTGGAGGTTATTATGTTTTAGTAACAGGTTAGGAAATACAAGACCAGAGAGGGAATATGACCTGTCTAAGGTCACACAGCAAGCATCTGGAGGAGAGGAGCCTTTTAGCATTGATCCAATATTTCTCCAGCTACACTTGTGTCTAAAACATCCCTTGGACTTCACACTGGATAACTGCAGAATGTACTCTAAAGATAAGGGGCCTCTGGGATGTTACTTATTCCTAATATGCTGGAATAAATCACTTCTGTGCAAAGTAGGGCTCAGCAGCTGGCAAGACTGAGTGCGGTTGGCAGCCATCCGAAGCCTCAGTGTGAAAGGCGAGAACGTCTCCACACCCTATAATCCCAGCAAAGGGTCTCTATTTTTTAAGATTCCTAAGCAGTATTACACATAACCCTCCAGGGGCTTAAACTTGACAGAGACAGGTAAGCAAGGACTGGCGAGTAATCTCCTTACACGTCCTGTTGCGCCTCCATAGCTGGTGAACAGTGTTGCCTTAATCCCCACAAGGCAGATCTCTTCTTGCTCCTGTTGGTGACTAGGAGGCAAGAAGTGAGAAATGGCACCAGGCCTGAAGCAAAATCATTCTCATTTTTCAGAAGCGAGCTCTACAGTATAGAAAGAGAGCTGCACTCAGAAATGCCCAGGACAATTCCTGCACGATTAGGGCTGCGGTGAAAACGCTTTTGACGCGCGACCCAGGGAGTTGATGGAGACTCTAAGTCCTCTGGTTGGGGGATGCCTGTGTCTCCAGCTGTTTGTACCTGAAACAGGGCAGGGGGATTTGTCTCCCTACACCCTTAGGGACAGCACTGCCAGAGAAAGGGAGCATGATGCTCTCCCTTTCAGCCCCGAAATGTCCCTAACCTTCATCCTTGGCCCTAATCAAATGCTTCCCAGCTCTTCAAGGTCCAGGGTCTAGAATCTTCAGTCACATGCAAACCTTTTGAACAGCACCAGGAGTGACTCAGTTGAGCAGCTCTGGGAATGGCCAGACCGGCTGCTGTGCCGACTCATACCCAGAACATCCTGCCACAGCACGTGGAGCCTGGGGGCAGGGCAAGCAGCCTGGCTAGAAAGGGAAACAGGAAAGTGATACTGTTCCCCCCTCCACTACCTCTCTGACTCTGGGGTCCATAGTTTCATTTGGGTTGGGTGGTGGAGACCACAGAGCTCTGGAGTTAGAATAAATCGCAGTGATATCTCATTTGAGAAAGAAGTGTTAGTACAGTTGAGGGCCTTGTCTAGGGCAGGCTCCTGCTGCAGTTGCTAATAGCAATGGTGCTAATTGGGTGCTTACTATATGCTAAGCATGGAACTAAATATCTGCATCCATTAACACACTTAATCATCCCAGCAACTCTCTGAGAGGGGTACTGTTATTTCTCCCATTTTAGAGATAAGCAAACTGAGGATCAGAGCACTGAAGTACGTTGCCAAAGCCAGGGGGCTGGTGAAAGGCAGAAGCAGGACTTGAACTCAGATCTATCTGCTGCCAGAGCTTGGGCTCCTGGACTCCAGTGAGATGCCAAGTAGGACGGTACTGTGGATAGAAACTGGAGTACTGCACTTCTGTCTGTTCTAGTGTTCATACGACACTTGGCACTAATTTAAGGAAGAATTTGGGGGCTTGGTGGAGTGGAAGTCAGGAGGTCTTGGGTCTCAGTCTCCTGCTGACTTGCCGTGTGACTGACTTGGGCCGAGTGTCTTCCCTTTCTGTCTCTGAATCTCGGTTTCCCCATCTTGGGGCCATTCTGTACTACAAAGCAGGGGTAGTCATGAAGAGGGGACTTGTGCGGTGCACAAGCTTCTGTCCAGCACTCAGTGGCAAAAGGGAGAAAGCCCACCAGAGGAGATTCCAGGAGGTGGCTCCGGGCCTGGCCTCCCAAGAGGCTGGGAGGCTTCTAGCCCACCAGCTGGGCCAACACAAAACCTCAGCTTTTGTTTGGCTTGGCTTCTTGCACCTTGTTTAGTCTGCAGAGCAGCGAGCTTATCCTGCTGCCTTTGTCACAGGCCATTAGTACACACATAATCCCTGGGGGCTTACAGCTGGCCGCTTTCTCTAGGAATTCAGGGAGGGCCACAGAGGAAGCTCAGCTCTTAGGAGCCATGTCCCCAACCCCGTTAGAACAGCCTCAGCTGAGAACTCACGAAACTATGCACTCCTGGTCTGTAATTCTGGCTGTGTGACTTGCGGCCGGTCTCTCCCGCTCTCTGGGCCTCGGTCCACCCATCTTTGTACGCAGAGCTGGCTCAGACGCCCCTGGAGGGCCTTCCACTCCATGGGGATCAGAATCACATTCCTGGGTGGTTCCCTCGCCCCTCTGCTGTCCCCGCCCCCAATCCTGAGGCAATTTGTAGTGTCTGCTGGGTTTTCACTGATCCCATCTCTGCCTCGAGCCTGGGGCCAATCCCTCTCTCAATTCCTCTTTCCTTCAACCTCCTGCTTGTAAATTGGGGCTAATAATACCTGATAACTCACCCTGCTGCTACGGGGATTAACTAATTAGCGGTTATTAAGGGATGGAGGAACACAGTACTCTGTTGCCATTTAAGACAATTTCCCTCCTCTGATTTCCTGCTGCTGTCTACACAATCTCAACATGTTAGAGTCAGGCAATCCTTAGAGTCCTGACTTCCAGCACCCCCATTATGCAAATGGAGAAACTGAGGACTGAGGAGCGGGAATACCCTGGGCCCATGCAGCCTCTTGAAGCAGAGAAGAGACTAGAACTCAGGGCTCTGAATTTCTGTCCAGAGCTCCTCCCCTACCCCCAGCAGCAAGTGGTCCAGGGCTGTGTAGGTGGTCCTTGCGCTAGGATGGAAGATGTTCCCAAAGGCTCCCGCACGCTGGGCCTGGCTCACTGGGGATCCACAGTTTGGTTTCCAGGCAACAAAATTTGGCATTAGCCAGACCTGGGTGCCAGTTCTGGCATCTTGGCTTACTGGGTGACATTGGGCACGTCGCCCTGCTTCCTGCTTAACTGTCAGTTTGTTCACCTGTAGATGGCATAATGACATCTTTCTCAAAGGTTGCCATGAGGATTGGCCAGCGCAGGTATTTGAGAAACAGTAGGCGTTGTGTTGTTATTATCGTATTGTTGTTTTTCTGGACTGCCATGCTGGCCAAAACTCTCAATGCTTCAGGAGCAGATGTTCCCCAAGGGCTCCTGTGAGCTGCACCCTGGCCAGGAGCTTCCACGTTCAGCACCTCTCTTGTCTTCACCGCAGTTCAGTAACAAAGGTGTTACTATTGCACATGGAGGCTCGGAGGGCAAAATAACTTGCTCAAAGCCTTGCTTTCTTCAGGAGTGAGATGATCTCATTTTCTGCCTGTCTTTATCCTTTCTGTCTCCTTGCTCCCCTCTGCCCTTTATTTACTGCCCCTCCACTCTCTCTTTTCTGGATAGAAGTGCGGGTGATGCCCAGCTCCCCAAAGGGACAGCCATGTCCCTCAGGTTCCTCACGCCCCTCGCCCATGGGCACATCTGGACTCGGCTCAGGTTTCAGGCTACGTGGGAGCCATGTGGGGCCAGGCAGCCATCGGGTCTGATCAGGCTGAGCGTGGGAGGGCAAGACTATGAAGTGCACCTGCCTCAGCCCCGCGTGTGGTCTCTCTATAATGACATTGGTGATAATATTGGTATTAGCTGCCATTGCTGCGCACTTGCTAAGTGCCACACACGCAGCTAAGCATTCGCTGTCTCCTTACTGCCACACTGGGCGCCATACTGCTGGCTCCATGCTACTGGCTCCATTTTACGCATGAAGAAATGGATGCTCAGTGAGGTGATGTGACTTGCTCAAGGTCACACAGCTGGTCAAGTGGCTGCAATTTAAACCTCAACTGCTCCATCTTCCTTGGAGCCTGGGGTCCTGGGACTGACCAAGGCCCAAACCTGGGTTATCCCTGGTCATATCCATCCTTCAGATCTCTGCAGTTGTCCCCTCACGCAGGGTGACAGCGTGTATATAGGCAGTTCATTGTCTGTGAGATGGGAATAATAATGACCACCTTGCAGGGTTATTGAAGATAAAATAGAAGCAGAGCACTATCAAGGTGCCTCGCACATGGTGAACACCCAGTAAATGGCAGTAGTTGTTATGGACATGACCTTGGCCTCTTGTGGGGTCCATGGACTAAAGGGGTCATGTGCTTGTGGGCAAGGAAAGCCAGAAAAGGTCTAGTGCTAGTTGGACAGAGCATCCTGTCCATGGTGACCTGTTAAGGCTGTAGCCAGGACAAATTAAATTAGGGGTACAGTCATTGTCTCTGAGGGGCTGCCCTGGGGCAGAAGGAGCAGGTAGAGTGTGGGGAGGATTCCGGAGGACAAAGCCAGGAGGGGGAGAGGCAGGAGGGAGGCTGATTTTTAAATGCTCAAAGAAGGAAAGTGTTGCTCTGAGTGGTGTGGAACTCGCCCAGACTGGAGGCGTAGGAGCAGAGGCTGGAAGCCAGCCGACATCAGCGTGGCAGAGAGCATCTGCACAGACAGGGACCTTACAAGAAGGCTGATTTTGATGCAGCATAAGCTGGTGTTTTCTGGCAGGGCTATCGAAAGATGAATTTCACTGCTTCAGGAAATCGTAGTGAAGCTCCCATCTGGGAGAGTATTTAGGCAGAAGCCGGATAATCACTGGACAGGGATGTCGTTGAAGCCATCAGTGTATCAGACAGCAGGTTGGGTTAGATGATGCCTCGGTGAGAGGTGACATGGTACTAGAGAAAAAGAAAGGGCCTATGACTGAGGTCTGATCCAAGCTCCAACATTCGCCCGCTGGGTGACCCTGGGCAAGTGTCTTCACCTCTCTGAGCTCTGGTTTCCTCACTTGTAAAGTGGAAATTATAATCCTTACGCTCCTTACCATCCAGAATTGGAGTGAAGGGTAGAGATACTCAGATTATTAAAAGGCTTCGTGAACTCTGAAGCCTCTGTGAATTTTTCGCCTGACCCCATGGGGGGATAGGGAGAGAAGGGTTTGGATCATGATCCCAAAAGACAATCCTGAGTGCATAATCCTGAATGTTGAAATCCCAAACGCTGAATTCTGGGGAAGGGATTAGTGGATTTGGGGCTGTACACAGGAAAGTTACATCATGTTAGTTGCATCACGATAGGTGTGACTATTACCTTGCTATTGTCTTTATTTGCATTTGGTGGAAAATTCAGATGAGTGGATTGGCAACATGATACGGCAATGATGAAAACATCAGTTTAAAAATGCCTGCGTTGACATTCCTTCCAGCTAATGACATTCTAGGAGCTTTTAATGAATTAAAGCCACTGAAGAAGCCAGTGACGCTACTGGCTGGTTCAAAAATAATTATGTGTGTGGTAGGATAAGAAGACGTTTGCCCAACAGTGTTGCTGTTTGGTTAGCAATGTTGTTTCCACAAAATCTGTGGTCTGCTTGAGTACATGTGAAATGGATTTTCACATACCGAAACAACATAGAACTATGATACAGAAGACGTGAAAATTTAATAGGGGATGCTCGTGTCAGCATATATTGAATCACAGAAAAATTGCAAAAAGAGCAGCACCACATAGAAAATGAGTGTGGACATATTCTCCGAGGAAAGCCATGTCCTAAGAGAAAAAAAGCAGCTATCCACCATGACGCAAGACTTCAAAACACGGTTAGTAATTGTGAAAGTTGGCCCGCTCTTACGGACTGTCTTTGTCCAATTGCCCATAATCTATCCCTGTAACATACTTTTTCACATGTCAATTTTTCTTTTTAGTTTTTCTTTTTCTTTTTCATTATTTTAAATTGTCAGCATTATTTTTTACAAATCACTCTGCCGTGTATTTCATCTTCGCATCATCTCCGACACTGGAGGCATAATTTGTGTGGAGACTCTCAGAGTGCATTGTCACAATGTTGGCTCTGTGTGTAGGCAGTGTGCTTGCATGTAACAGCACTGAAACTTCCTCAATAAAGGAAGAGATGTCCTTTGTGTACATCCACATTTGTGACAGATAAAATTTCTGGAGATCTCGACTCTTTGGGTGACTGCATATTTGGTGGTGACTCATCATGGTTTTTGATTAATCTTCTCAAAAGACTTAGGTTATTTGTCATGGCATTTCAGGTGACCATAGTTATGCATTTGGGTGCCCACAATTACCAGGCATAGTGATGTGCATTTATACATTTCCCTTTTTAATCTATTTCTTCATGAATATGGTTCATCTGTTCTTAACTGTTAAACCTGTGCCACTGTCATTAGTATACCTGTGTGTTTATGCATGCAAAAGTATGTATATTATTATTGCATATTTTATGTGTAAAGTGGCCTATGAAGTATTTTGTTGTATTTTTATATGTTTCTCAAATCTTCTTTAAAAAAGTAAGCAATTATATTTTAAAGAATTTTAAAATTCTTTTTCAAAGAATTACATTTCGGGACTTTGATTTTTTTGGGATTTCAATGTTTGGGATTATGGTGTTCAAGATTGTGTCTTCCAGGATTATGATTGGTTCCTGGAGAGGGGTGTGGAGAACAATGGGTGAGAGGAAGGAGAGAGAGGAGGAAGGAGGATGTCTGGCCTTGCTCTGGGCGCTGGGTTGGAAAAGAAAGGAGCTTGCAGCAGATGGTCTGCCCTTCTTAGAGCTGCAGCAATAGTCTGAGTCTCTAGAACAGAACATTCTACTACAATGGAAATGTCCTATATTTGGGTTGCCTGATTAGTAGCCTCTAGCTACATGTGGCTATTGAGCCCTTGAAATGTGGCTGGCGTAACTGAGGAACTGAATTTTACATTTTATTTAATTAGTCTAAATGTAAATAGCCACGTGTGGCTAGTGGCTACCATAGTGGACAACTCAGCTCTAGAGGAAGTGACAGGAAACTCCCTTCTTCCCAACTTTCCTAGCCTTGCTTCCTAAGCAGGTGTTGTGGCCTTACACTGTCCTGGGCACTGCAGAGGTCACCAAGATGAACATGACATGGTCCCGGCTCCTAAAGTGCCCACAGCTCACTCTGCAAGACAGACAGACCAGCACGTGGCTGGGAATTACAACCCCAGGGGAGGCACACAGCTCTCCCTCTGTGTGGCAGGGAAAGCAGGAAGCTACTCACTCAGTCGGGGCTCCAGGGGCTGCCTGTGAAGGATGAAGTTGGGAGTCTTGGGTGGGAAAGAGCCTTCCTGATGGGAGAGCAGCAGAGAGAGAGGCATGAAGGCAAGAAAGAGCAGAGCATGCTGGGAGAATGCAGGGCGGGGTGAGGATGAGGGCCAGCCAGCAGCAGGACTCACATCCAGGTTCCCTGTCCCCACCACCAAGGCCTTCCTGGCGAGCACGGGGTGGACAGCACCAGGGACAGTCCCCGCGCGGGTCCTGCCCGCTCAGCCTGCCTGGCACCACCAAGACGAGTGGAGGGGAGGATTTAGGGGCCCCTTGCTCACAGAGTCTTGTGTCCCCCCTTGTCCCCATGGAAGGGCTCAGGGCCTTGACCTCCCCCTTTGGCAGAATCCCCGAGAGCTCTCTCTCTGAGAGCACACCCTTCTTGCCCTCAGCCTTCCCACCGAAAACTCACTCCTGACTCATGCCTCAGTGTTCCTGGGCTGGGCCGCCTCCCGGGTTCACCGGCCCTGGGCTGACTTCCTGACTGGTGTTCCCGCCTCCAGCCCCACCTCACTCCAGCCCAGCCCCCAGCGGTAGTCCCAAAGCGACTAGAAGGGCAGACAGCAACACCTGAAGGTTGCTTCTGGACAAGGCGTGTGGATGTCTTATTGATCACCATTCTCTTATAGGTGTGTGTGTTCTGAATATTACCATTTGGGAGGTGGTGGGAAGAAGGAGAGGACATTTTTATTCCATTTTGGTGGAGACACAGTGAAGAGGCCTGCGCTTTGAGTGCCCAAGCCCACCTCATATTGTTCTTCTGGGTCCCTGTGTGACTGTTCTAGACTCGTCCTTTGGGGAACACGCTACTGGAAGGTTGTTGTGTACTATGGACTGACCCTGACTTTGGGTCAGTCCCGTTCCTGCTGACCAGGGTTGAGCTTTTCCTGATTGGCGGAGGTTCACGTGGCGAAGGACTAACAGAAGGATTTCTCTCTCAGAGAAGGAAACGGAAAGTGGTCTTCAAGACAAACACAGAAGAAGACCAGCGGTGGAGGGTTTATAGTTCTTTGTTTTAGACTCTTGAAAGAGTCACATTTGGAATCGGTTTTATGGCCGCAACTGCCTGTTGTTCCCTCTGACCTTCGGCAGAAGCTGATAGACCTAGTAATATATAGCCTGGTAGGTGGGCGGTGGGCGGTTGAGGATGGGCCAGGGACAGTGGGTGGGCTTTTCAACAGCTCCTGCATGCCGAGGCCCTGCAGTGGCAGCCTTGTCATATGGCAGATGACCACGGCGAAGCAAGTGGAAGCCCAGCATGGAGGTGGGAGTGGCGGGAAATTGAGACCCTTTGAGATCCATTCCTCAGTCCCTAATAGGCCTCCAAATGTTTCCCATTTTGGGCTCCAATGTCAGGGTTAGGCTGGGACATAATGAGGGTGGGCCCAAGATCTGAAAAGATGCACTGCCCACTCAGCAGCCCCTCTGCCCTCTTGGGCCCTTCCAAAGCCACACCCTGGGGATGGGCGCCCACTTCCCCTGTGGGATCTGAGCTGGGCCCAGATGAGGCTTGCAGACTGGGAAGTCTGTCCTCTGCAAAGAGCAGTGATGCTATTACCTGCTCCCTGGTGCTGGGAGACTTAGGGACTTAGTGCAGCTGTTGAGAAATAAAGCTATTTAAGTGGTGAGCATTATATTTTGATCCACAAGCCTGCCTGTTTCCAGAACTCCCTTGCAGACACCAGCAAGCAAAGCCTGGCAGGTTTTGTTTTGCTTTGTTTTTTTTCCTCCAAAAGGCTGCTAAAATGGCTCGGTTAGATATGACTGGAGCAGCCACTTTCTCCTGTGTCTTTGGGTTCTGCACCACCCTCTCCGCCAAGGCCAGCGGCTCAGAAGCTCTCTGGGTGCAGGACAGGGGCTGCTCCTTAACTCCCTTGCCTTAGCACGGCATTCGAGGCTCTTTTTCAGGAACTGGTCCTAATTGGCCTTCTTAGACTTAACTCTAGCTACCTGCCAGCACATATTCTATTTAAAACAAACAAACAAACAAAAGCATCTCTATTTTTTTAATCCAGGGATCCACGATTACCTCCTCCCTTCACCCCCTATTTTATTCCCTCTGTCTGAAATATCCTTTGATCCATTCCCCATCCTACCCTTACCTCAAGTCCCAAGTCTACCTGGCTTCTAAAGCCCAGGGCACATGCCCACGCCACAAAGCATTGCCAGAGCATGGTTGGAAGCCGTCAGAGAGATCTCAGTTCAAATTTCAGCTCCACCGCTGTTAACTGCGAGACTGCAGACACGTAGCTTCATCTCCCTAAGCTTCGTTTTCCTAGTCTGAGAAGTGGAGACAATGGTTCCCACCTCACAGTGTCGCAGAGTGGACACCATGTAGGCGAGGTGCCTGGCACCTGGTCGTTGCTTACTAACAGGGGGTGTCCCCTCCTTCCCTTCATAGGAGAGTGGTTTGTTCAGGAGTGTACTTGGCCGTAATCAGTAGGAGCTCCCTCCACATTCTGCCCCTAAGGGTCATGGGCCAAATGTGCCCTGGGGCAGCCTGGAATTCTCAGCCGTTGCTCTTCCCTGGGTGGAAGTCTCAGGACTCACAAGCTGGCCGTCCTGCCCCTGAGCACCGCCATCATCTTCCTCTTCTCTTTCCCCTCTCCATGCCCTTGATGGAAATGAGGTCACTGGCTCACGGCTGTGCAGGTTCTGCGTGTGGGTCTGAGAGGGCTTCCTGGGGGACCGCGATGGGGAGGCTGTAGCAGCTGGAGTAAACGCTCGTAAGTAAAGGCAAGGACAGCCTGCGGCCTGTCTGGGAAAAGGCAGGGAATTGAATATGGCTGGAATATTGAGTGTGTGATGGAACACGGCGAGAGATGGGGCTGGGAGGCGAGGGTGGTGCCGATCAAGGGGGAACTGGAGGTCTGACTTTGTCCTGAAGACAAAGGGAGCCACTGAAGGTCTTTGTGCAAGGGAATGGTAGTGTCCAAGGTGCATTTTGGAAGAGCACTCTGGGCGCAGCTTGGAGGATGGGTTGAAGGAAGTGAGACCCAGTGCAGGAGATCCATGGAACAGTCAGGGGCCAGGGAAGAAGAGCCTAGAAAATGCAGATTTTGGAAGGCAGGATGGGGGGAGCAGAAAGGGGACCTCCAACCCAAGGGCGTGGACTCCTCTGTGCCCTTCTTTCCCAGACTTCTATAGGTGGGAGCCAGGAGGTGGCCTCTCTCTGTCCCTCTCTCTCTGGCCCCACTTCGGCCCCCAGTCATAGCCTTGGTTGCTCCTTTGCTGGTATTTTTAACCCTTTCTGTGCCGGACTCAACTTTCCCACTTCAAACTAACCTTGTCTGAACTGCTGCAAAGCCTCCTAACTGCTGTCTCCACCTCTGTTCTTACCCCAGCAATCTTATTATATCCACCCCGCAGCAAGAGGGAGCCTGTGAAAACGGAAGTCAAGTCCTGTCACCTCTCTGCAGGGGCTCCGCATCTCACCCAGAGGAAAAGTCAAGTCCTCGCAATGGCCCTCAGTGCTCTGCCTCCGCGGCCACCGCTCTGAGGTCCTGTGCTCCTGCTTTCCCTCCCCAGCCCCTCACAGGGCCTCCTTCCTCCTGCCTCAGGGACCTCGCATCTGCTGTTCCTTCTGCCTCAAGCACTTTTCCCTGTGGATGCCCCTAACTCCTCCCCCTCTGTCATGTGCTCGCCCAGCTGCGCCTTCCCAGGAAGGCCTGCTCTGACCGTCCTATCTGAAGTCACGACTGCCTACCCCTTGCTGGCACTCTGGATCCCCTCCTATTTATTCTTCCCATCATTTGTCACCTTCTAATATGATGCATAACTGTCCTATTTGTTATGTTCATTTTCTGTCTCTCTCCACTAAAAGGTAACAGAATTTTGTCTATTTGGCTTTCTGGAGTCTCCCTCAGCATCCAGAATGGGGCCCAGAACATAGTAGGTGCTCAATAAATAGCTGTAGAAGGAACGAGTGAGTGGTCTCTCACTGCCCTTGAGTCCCGAGTGCCGCCGAGAGCTGTGCCGGGTGCTGCCCTGCCCTGGCGCCTGCCCAGTGCCTCCTGTCCTGTCACAGTCCTGAGCTGCCCGCAGCTTGCCGTCACCGTCAGCTCCTCGGACTCCTGCTCCCACTCGCTTCTCAGCTGCTGGTTCCGCCTGTCAGAGGGCACACGAGGAGGCCACGAGGACGCAAAACGCACAAAATGAGGATGTGAATCCCACTCTCGAGGGCCCTCAGGACCAAGTCCGAACTCCTTGACGTGTGTCACAAGACTACTGCCTCCCTCTGCCACCAATCCCTGTGCCGCTCCTTCCCGCATCCTGCGCCCCTGCTGTCTGTCTGTCCCTCCAGTTCTGTTCCTTGAGCACTTCGGACTCCAGACGCCACCGTGCTGTCCCCTCCTCCCTGACTTCCGGTCTGGCTGATTCCTAGCCGGCCTTCAGCTTTATCTCAAATGTCACTATCTCTGGAAAGTTCACACTCCCCTGGGGCCCCGACTCTCCCCTTTGGTGAGAGTTTTTATGTTTGTAATTATGCGTCACTGCTTGTCCCCCTGCTAGACTGAGTCCGGAGGGGAGGCTCCAGGTCCGTTTGCTTATCTCTGGCCTAGTACAGTGCTTGGCGGAGAGAAAGGGTCTAACATGCCACTGCTGAATGGAAGGGTGAAGAGGACAAAGGAAGCCATCAGGGAAGGAAGGAAGGAAGGAAGGAAGGAAGGAAGGAAGGAAGGAAGAAGAAAAATAGGTTCTGGAATCTGAATGACCCAGTTGAATCCCAGCTCTGACACTCACAAGCTGTGTGACCATGGGTAAGTTGTCTCCCCTCTCTGAGCCTTCATTTCTCATCCCTAAAATATAAATGATAATACAGCTGTCCCAGGGTTGTAGGAGTAATGACATGTGATACTGATCAAATACCGGGTGCTTGGAAAGGTGCCGCATAAATGGCGCACACGCCGATGATGACATTATGAAACACTGGTACTCGTCTGTCCCTATTCAGTTTCTGTCGGCGAAGTATGTCCCAGCCCATTGTCTGATTTCCTTTACAGGGCAGCTCTTTGAGGAAGGAAGGGTAGGTGTGGGAACTGAGAGTAGAGATTGAGCAATTCGGCCAAGGCCACCCAGCATCGCAGGGCTAAGCTGTGCCTGGGCCGGGCAGCAGGATTCTGGAGTCCCTCTTCTAGGGCCCTGCCACACTCTGCTTTGCAGTCTAGTAAGAGTCCACATCTCACTGGATTGTAAAGGGCAAACAGAGTGCCCGGTTCACTGCAGAATCCCCAGTTCCAGTGAGGAGTCTGACAGAGAGCAGGCCATCGACCAGGGTTTGTTGAATCGAGTAAATCCGTGCAAGAGTTTGTCCACGGCTCTCTCAGCGCCCTCAGCTCCTGCTGGCTGCTCAGGTCGGAGCAGGAACCCCTGACTACTACCTGCTGGCCCCTTTTTGGCAGGGACAAAGGCAGGCTCCCGAGAGGCAGGGTACCCTATGAGGAAGTAGCCATGGGTGTCACTGGAGCGTGTCCCTGGCTCCACTGAGTGACAAGTCAAGTGTGTCCTGGAGCCCTGGCCCCTCTCAGCAGCCCTGGCCACCTCTCCTTCCCAGCCCCTGCTTGGGGATCCACTCAGCTGTGACAGCCAGGTCGGGAGCAGTGCTGGAGTGAGCGCTGTGATGTCCCGGCACCCTGGGATCCTGTGCATCTCTGAGCCTCTCAGGGAGCCAGGCCCAGGCTCCTGGGAGACACCCCAGCCCCAGATCCCCTGGGCAGGCAGAACACGGGGCCTGGCAGCTCTTCTCCTAGTCGCTCACTGGGGGAATTTGATTTACCGGGGATGTGAGGACATGAAGTATTTCTCTTATTTTGTCAGTTCCAAGTACCCCTGCCTCACATCTGTTTCCTTCTGAATCTAAGGCGCAGAGCAGAACAAGAAGAGCTCAGCGGAGAGAGTTGAAGAACCCAGATTTTTGTCCCAATTTGGTTCCCACCGTGTTGTGCCCTGGGCCAGGTGCCTCTCCTCATTGGGAGAACCCCTGCTGAGGTTGAGAGAAACATTACTGGGAGGCAGGCACAGAGATACCACCTTCCCTTCTAGTCAAAGATAAACACACAGCTCATTAGAACATAAAGACTACTGGCTTCTGAATCAGGAGATTTCTGCGACCTTTGACAAGTCATGTAACTTCAGAGACTTGGTTTTCCCATCCATAAAATGGGGATAAGGTATACTTTCTCAACCACCTTCCAGGCTGTTGGGGGTTTTGGTGATTTCATAAATGTCCCAGCACCTGGTAAGAGTGCTTACGAAGAGTAGGAGGAGGTGGCAATGATCCGAAACTCAACCATCTACCCTTTAAACCATGAAGTCAACTAATATTGCTTAAGCACCTACCATGTTCACAGCACCACACTGAACGCTGAGACACTCAGACATACGTCCAAGGAGTCAGAGCTTTAGGTCACTGAGCCTTTTGCTTTCTACAAACCCAAAATATACTTGTTCTCAGATGCCATTGCCATAACTACCCAGGAGGCCTCAAGCTGGAGTGTGTTTCCAGGGGGCCAAGAGAAGTCAAAGGACGTGTTGGGAGGATGTGAGGATGTGAACCAAGGGAGGGCAGAGAGTCGGGCATCACCGAGGGCCTCCTGTGTGCCACGTACTGGGTACATGTGTCCTACTCCAACCCCCAGTGACTCCCTGAAGACAAGCAGCAGCAGCCCATTCCACAGACAGGACACTGAGGCCCAGCAGGAGAGGTGGGCTCAGACCCCGTAGCCTGATCCCCAGCTCCGACGTTTTGGGGCATTCGTGGATGCATTCATCTCCCCCTTCCTTTATTCCACAAATATTTGTTGCTCTCCGACTGGAGGGATTCGAGTTTTTGCCCGAGCCTCATTTTTTGCTTCCTCCTTGCCGGGCTCCTGCAGCTGGCTCAGCCTTGCCCCTCTCACAGGGAGACACGTCAGAGGGGATCAAGCTGGGCGTGGGCTCAGCGAAACTGATCGGCACCGGGAAGTGGCAGAGCAGAGGCTGTTTTCCGGGCAGGCTAGGAAAAAGGGGTGGTCGAGGGCAGGCTTTACCTTGCCCTCAACGATATCACTTTACAGTTCTCAAGATCCTTGCTAACTTAATTAGGGAGTTTGTAAGGCTGAGTGATGCTTCTGTTTAGAAGCCGGAAGATTTTTGCGGTGAGGAAACTCCGTGGGTGTTGGTGTGGCAGGGTCCTTGCCCATGGAGGGGCGGGTGTGGAATGGGACGTGTTCTAGACTCGGAGCCAGCAGACCTGGGTTTAATCCCAGTTCAAAACGTATTGACTGAGTGTGAACTCGGGCAAGTCACTTCGTCTCGCCAGCCCTCGTTCGTCTCATCTGCAGAGGCAGTAATGTGTGGAGTCCCACAATTCCACGTATAAACCCTCAGATTATCCAGCACAGAGAAAGTGTCCACTAATGTCAGCTGTCATCTGTAAGAGGGCAGGAAAGCTCCACATGGCTGACGTCACGTGAGGAAAGGGTATAAAAGCTTTCTGTGAAGTCACTGTCTTCTTGCTTATAAATGGTGAGAAATAATTACAGTTTGCATCATGTAAGCCCCAACTCTGCTTTGAGATAAAAAGATTAAAATAATCTCTGGGGATTTATTGGCAGCGATTTTTGTGTAGCGAATCACCTGTCCCTATTCTGTCCACACTATATGAGACCTATAGAGATCATGCAGCCCCGGGGTCACAAATTCTAGTAATGGTGATGATGTCAATGAACATTCATTGAGCGTTTATATACCCCAGGCATTGAGTGAGACTTCATATATAGGTTTTCTCATCTAATTGCCATGTCATCCCTGCGCAGGCGTGAACGTGATTCCCTTCTGCAGGTGAGCAAGCAGAGGCCCACAGAAAATAAGCAACTTGGTTGTACCAGCCTCGACAGGAAACAGAACCCATCCATGTGGTTCAAATAAAGAGACTTTAATGAAAGGACTACTTACAGAGGAGTAAGGGGGTTAAGGGAGTAAACGAGAGGGCTGAGAGACTCGGAGGCCAGCCACAGTGGGGACGAGTCAAGGGAGGTGTGGAGTCACCAGTGCCCAGCAGGAACTGGGGACTGTTGGGGACAGCTGCCCAGCACAGCCATGGGCTTCCATGCAGGGAGGGAGTACAGTGCAATACACGGTGGTCGCTGTCTCCTCTTACCCTCTCATCTCCTGCCGATGCCTTCTGCAGCCAAACCTGCCTGGAAGCCAGCCATTGAGAGGGTCTGGAAGACACAGTCCGCAGCCTCAGTCTCTCAGGACACAGGGCAGAAAAGGGAGGAGGTGGGATGGGGGGCTAGGAAGTGATGCGCATGGAAGACCATCGGCACGCTTGCCTGGAGTCACTCTCTCGTAAGAGGCAAAGCCTTGTCTATGTGCTTACCAGGACCTGGCTGGTTACCTAAGGAAGACAGGAGGGGACTGCAGTGAAAGCATCCCTCATGCTCTGTCCAAAGACGGCTACCACTATTCAATTCCCACCAGTTATTGCCATCTGGGATGATAGACCCAGTGTTATCAAATCTTCCCATGTTTTTAGGAGAAGCTGAAAACTTGGATTTCAATGTAATGCCTTCCATTCTTGACCATCAGAAAATAATTCTGACTTAGAATTACATTGGTGAATGGATAAACTGTGGTACATCCACACAGTGGAATATTATTCAGCAATAGACAGGAATGAACTATCAAGCGACGAACCTTAAATGCACAGAGCTAAGTGAAAGAAGCCAATCTGGAAAGACTACGTACTGTGTGATTCCACATGTGTGATATCTGGAAAAGACAAAACTATAGAGACAGTGAAAAGATCAATGCTTTCCAGGTATTTGAGGGGAAGGGGTGGGTATGAATAGGTGAAATGTTTAGGATGTTTAGGGCAGTGAAACGATTCTGTGTGCTACTGTCATGGTGAATACGTGACAAATGCATCTATCACAACCCACAGATCTGTACGACACAAAGAATGAACCTTAATATTAATTATGAACGTCACTTAACAATGATGCATGGAGGTGGGTTCCTCAATGATGACAAATGTACCATACTAATGCAAGCCGTTGATAACGAAGGCAACTGTTGGGGTGTAGGTAGAGACAAGGGCTAGGTGAAGACTCTCTATACTTTCTGCTCAGTTTTTCTGTGAGCCAAAAACTGCTCTAAAATATAAAGTCTACTAATTTAGAAAACATCCTGAAAATGCTCTGTGGACCAAATGGAACACATGCCTCCTAGATCCAGCTACTGGTATATGACTTTGGATCTAATCCAGCTCTCTCATTTTACAAATAGGGAAACTGAGGACCAGAGAAGGGAAGGGTCCTGCCAGTCAGCAACACAGAGTGAGAGAAAAGTTCTCCATGCCAGGGCAGGGGGAGGCCCCCGAAAGGCCTGGTGCTTGTGGAAGAAGAGGCAGCGAAGCGCAAAGGCCAGTGGTGAGTTTGACTCTGGCCAGGCTGGTCGAGCTGCAATGCTCCGGTAGGTAGTGAGAGCCTCCAAGAGCCCAGATGCTCTTAGCGTCTGTGTTTATTTAGCCAGAGACCAGACTTCCTCCCAGCGTGGCTGCATCAGACTCACTGAGTTGGATGCAGAAAGGAGTAGACACTTGTGTCCCTTGAATGTGCCTTGGAGCAGGACAAGACTCAGGGGACAAGAACTACTGTCCACAAGGACCAAACCTGGAGCTCACAAACTATGATGTTACGATAATATTAGGCATTTGAGGTGTGCCAGGAGATTTTTCTGAGCCCTTAATCTTCTCTAATTCTTCCCTTCCCATCAGGGCTATGAAGCAGGCAAGACATAGTTTATTATTCTCATTTTATGGACGAGTAAACTGAAATGCAAGAGAGGTGAAGCATGTGCCTTACATCATCAACACAGCCAGTGAGTAGGGGATTGAATTCAGGCCTTCTTTTAAATATTAAAAATTATATTTGGTGAAAGATAAAAAGAACTATTTATAAACACCGTACTTTAGTTGGTAACTGTGTCTCTTACAGGGATACCGGTTAGCATTCCGAAGCTGCCTTACATGTATGTGAGGGTTAAACAAGTAAATAAATGGTGGATAATGGAAGCCGGGTTTCTCAATGTCAGAGGAAAAAAGAGACAAATGAGTGTGGAGGAAAGATTGGAATGAATCCTGTAGGGCTAGATTAGAGTTGGAAGCATCAGTACGAATTCATGTTTACTTTCATATGTATACACAGATAGATACAGAAATAAATACAGATATGTGTGTATTCACGGGTTAGCATACATGCATATTTACATATATGTCCTTGCTCTGTCTGCTGAGCGGGCCTAGAAGCAGTGACTCCCCAGCAGCAATGGGCACACCCAGCGCCCAGATCTTGGTTTCTAAATGCCATTCTCCAATAAATGCAACAAGGGCTCCTTGGGGAAATAGCTGGTTTTAGGACCTAGTCAAGGAAAATACAAGATACAAGATAATTCTGAGGCTTAAAAGAGAGACATAAAGTAGGGAAGCATTTTTCAAAAATAAAGATGAGACATGTCCAAAGGACATAAGAGTCAACCTGAAAGAGCTCCCAGTGGTTTACGTTGAGCAACAAAGTCAATGAATGTAGTGCTGTATTATAATCCCCCAAATAAAATACACATGAGTCCTTCTTGACATAAATGAATAAATAATTTAATATGGAAAGAAGAGACAAATCTTCCTTACAGAAGAATTCCAATACAAAATTTAGAAGAAATGAAGAAAACAGAAAATCACTGCTGAATACCACAATAATAATGGCAAGATCCACTGATTATGATAAAATTGCTGGGAAAACTTTAAGGAGAAACAGGGTATTTGTACAGCCTCAAAGGCTCTCCCCCAAAATGTCTACTAATCATTGTGGTGGTTTTAACATATGTCCACAAACTCTTTGATATTCCTCCCTCAGGAGGTGGATTTTAATTTCCCACTCCTTGAACTCAGAGTGCAGTGTAGGCTGAACTCAGTGACTGTCTTCTCTGAGTAGACTACGGAAAGGGAAAAACAGTACTGGACAGTGGAGAAACCTGGCTGACACCACTTTAACCAAGTGATCAAATTTAACATCACCAGTAATATTAATAATATTATTAATGTCATGCCACTGATATTAATGCACTAAGAATGAAACTTCGTCTCTGTGATATTCTCCCTCAAAGTTCATTAGCTCTATCAAGTCATGAGAAAACATCAGGCAAACTCAAGTTGAGGACATTCTAAAAAATACCTGAGCAGTACTCTTCAAAAATGTCAAGGTCATGAACTGACCTTGAAGGAAAGACTGAGAAACTGTCAGATTGGAGGAGGGTAAGGTGACATGACAGCTAAATGTCATGTGGTATCTTGTGTTGGATTTTGGAACAAAAAAAGGATATTAGTGGATGAATTGGAGAAATCTGAGTATAGTCTGTAGTTTGGTTATTAGTGTTGTACCGATGTTAATTTTTTAGCTTGATCATTGTTCTGTGGTTATGTAAGATGTTTAACATCAAGGGAAGCTGAGTAAGGAATATATGGAAACTCTCTGTTCAATCTTTTGCAACTCTTCTGCAAATCAGAAATTTTTTCAAGGTGAAAAGTTGAAAGAAAATAAATTACATTTGTTGCACAAACAGGTTGATAGCCACCACCGAGGAAACATCAAAGCCAATGAGAATTTGTCCCTATATTATAGTTCTAACACATCCACTGTCAAAAGAAGGCCTTCAGTTCTCAGATCTAGTTGACATTACTCCATGTTGATCTATTAACCAGGAAGGTAAAGTCAGATATTTACTGCAATGCTCATTGTACAGATGAGGAAGCTGAGGCACAGATCATAGTACCCCATCTTCTCATCGAACAGATGAGGAGACTTGGGCCCCAAGAAAGGAAAGGGTTTGGTTTGCTCCTGGTTATGTAGCAGGTTAGGGGACCAACCCAGGACTAGAACTCCTGGGTCCCTATCCTTAAAACTGTCTTGGCTGCTTTTTCAGGGCAGCTGCAGACAAAGCTTAAATTTGAACAATCTAGGAAGCAAGGAGAGTAATTCTCATCTGGCCCCCACCCCCTTCTCACCTTTGAGTTAAGCAATAAAGCTGAAAAGATCCTTCAACAAACAAATCCCTTCTCATTATAGAATCTACAGGCACATCCATCGGCTCTTAGGAAACCTGAAAGGCAGGCTCCTTAGGAGGGAGGGCTGTTTGTACATGCCTGTCCGGGTGCCCTCTTCCTTGCTCACTCTGAAGAAGGCAGAATGTCTGCTTAGGGAGCAGCAGTGCAGTGGGCACTCAGGTTCCCAGACCTCCATGGTGGGAGGGGTTTGGGCTGGTGGGAGCAGTGGGCTTCCAAAAGTAGGCTTCCAGAAGACACATTGGCCAAAGCATGGTCTACGCTTCTCTATTCCAAAGTTAGAGTCATTCCGGATGTTGGAAAATGCTCCCAAGTGCTCCTTGTTGGTGGGAAAATGTATTTGTGGGGTCAGGCCCATGTAGGTGATCAAATAAAGACTGTCCCCAGGTCAGAGGGTGAATCCAGAAAGATGAGCCCTTTTCTCTTCAAAAGAAAAATGGTCCCTTATAAACTATGAGAAAACTGGATTAATAAGAAGTGGTTTTGCTCATGAAATTGGGCCCAGGACCTCTGAGCAAGGTTTGGCTACACCCAGGTGAAATTGCCTTAGATAAGGAAAATGTTTGCTTAAGTCTCAGAAGAGCAGCGAAAAGACCCCACTTGGGCACCTTATTTGAGAGATAGAGAGCAGTTTCTCCATTTACATAAATAAAATATTAAAGCTTTTTGTTGAAGAAACCTATATCTCAGGGGAAAGGAATGCAATCATTCCAGTAATTAACAATTTCCCCCAGAAGTGTGGTTGGCATCATACGTGATCTTTTCATTCTGATACTCTTGGTTCCCAGAAAATGCAGTGTTTCTTCTCCAGGGCCCCTTGGAGAGGAGATGGTATTGACAAGAAGACTTTGCATACCTATGATGTCAGAGTCCGGAGTTTCAACTCTTGGCCGATCAGCTTTTAAGATTAGAAAATGCAGTGAGGTGCAGGGAAAGATTCCGAGTGTTGCTGTCACAGCGTCCTGGGCTTGAGTCCTCGTCCTGTGTGGACCAGGTAGCTGTGTGGCTGAACTTTGAAGAATTGGCTAACCTCTCTGACCCTTTGGCTTCTCCTCTTTAAGTGGAGATGATAACTCCTACTTAATGGCATTGCTGGGAAAGCCCCCACAGAGTTCCGCCATGTAGCAGGGGCTCAGAAGATACTCTTGTTGAGTATCTCTTGAATATGCTCTTAAGGAGAGCTGTTTTGCAGGAATACATGTTGATCAAGGATTCCTTTTTTTTTTTATTTCAGCATATTATGGGGGTACAGATGTTTAAGTTACGTATGTTGCCCTTGCCCGCCCCCGCTAAGTCCGAGTTTCAAATATGTCCATCAAGGATTCCTTTTGATTTCTCCCAGATACCCAAGAACTTCTTTCTCCCTGCTCTCTTTTCATAACTGCTGTATGGAGCTATGGAAAAGTTTGTTTTAATGACAGCTTTCGAAACGCTGAGCAGATTAACCAGCACTTTACTCCGATCAAGTTTAATCGCAGTGCAGCTCTCTCTACCTTTCCTTCGTAACAATTACTACCACTTAAATTGGCCAATTAATTGTGAAATCAATAGTTTAAGGAGGATCTGTCTTCCCAGAATGTAAGTTTTCTGAAGGCCGGGACAGCAGGGACAGTGTCTGTTGTGCTTATCCCATATCCTTTACACCAGGGGGTGGTTGGGGTGTGTGTGTGTGTGTTCACACACATGTATGTTGTTGCTGTTATCCTTTGGTAGCAAATGTTTATCCTTTGAAGGTACAGTAACTTTTAAAAGCAGCCAAAAGTTAATCAAACTGAGAAGTAGGGTATTTGGTAAAAATAAAGTGTTTTATTCATTTGTTCATTAATCAATATGTCTTTTGCCCTAAATGCCAGGAGCCAGGAAGTCAGGCATGGACCAGAGTCTCTCCTGGCTCTCAAGGGGCCTCTGGCCAGGCTGAGGAGACAGACACATGTATCCCAACTGCAGGGAAGGCCAGGCAGAGCCTCAGAGCTGAAGGCAGGAGGCCTGGATTCCAGTTCCAGTTGTGCTTTGAACTTGCTGTGTGGCTTTAGACAAGTCCTTCTCCTCTCTGGGCCTTTGTGTTGGGGGAGTTAGATTTGATGTGATCTGTGAAAGTGTCCACCTTTCTAGTCCTTGGATCTTAATGATTCTTTTCAATAAGATGGTACGCCTTCCAGCATTTTCTGTCTCCCGAAGCCTGTGCGACCTCTACAGGAAGGCGTGTGAATTGCACCTGCTGCGAGGTTTCCAAAATGCCAGCCCCACCAGCCTGCATGGAAGAAAGGCCTTTCTTGGCCCTGGGGAGGGAGTCAGGCTCCTGCTTCCTCCACTCCTTGGCTGTTCCTGAGAACAGCTCCCCGTCTCTGGGCCTCAGAACCCCATATGTGCAGCAAAGAGGCTCTGCACAGAGGTCTACAGGCTTCCTCCGCCTCCTCCGTCCTGTGCTCTCAGGTGGCTAGGACAAGAGCTGGTATTTCCCAGGGCAGCGTTTTACAAACTGTTCAGTGAAACATTCATATTCTGTGGGACAGGAATGAGATTGAGCAAACAAAAGGCCGTGGTGGGGAGGGAGGTGTTTCAGCCTCAAATAAGCGTGAGAGATGCTTAGTTAAACAAGAATCCTCAGGATGTTTAACATGATAATTGCATCTTGAATTTCCTCCTGGGACAATGCAATAGACAGAAAGGTAGACTTGCAAAGTGGCCAAACGCACTTTCTAGCTGTGTGACCCTGGGGAGGTTCACCAGCCTCTCTGAGCTGCAGTTTCTTCATTAATAGTTCAGAGAAAAAATGGAACAGGCCTTTTAGGGTTACCATGGGGATGGAATACAGTGTTGCATGTAAGACACTCTGCACGGTGCCCTGATACGCAGCTGGTGTTATTATTATATTGTCTGTGCGGTTCTTCTGTGAAGGAATAGCTATAAGCATCTCGTGGGATTGCAGTGTTCCACAAACACAATTTGGGAAGTGCTGATCCATCTGTGTGATCTGAGCACGTCACTGTTTTTGTCACGCTGATGTTGGAAGACTCCTGTGAACATCTGCCCCACCTCTTCAACCAGTTGCCCTGATGATGGAGACCCAGGATGCAAGGGGGGCAGAGTTTGGGCGCCAAGTACAGGGTTCTGGAAACTCAGGTGAGCCCAGAGAAGGCTGAGTGGGAAGGTGTGGCTCAGCAGGGGCACCTGAGAAGGAGTTTAAAGGCTGCAGCTGGGGAGAAGCAGTGGGAGGCCCTGACGCCAGGAGGAGGAATCGGGTGACAGGGAAATGTACTGGGGGGTGTCTGAGCACAGCTGCCAGCTCCAAAGTGCCAGAGGCACAGCCTCCTGCTCCACCTTGTTACGGCTCCTCTGACCTGGACATCAGAGCTGGTCTGGGGCAGGGAACAGCAGCTGGGCCAGGGCACAGGTAGGTAAGAGGCCGGCTTCCCACTCGGCACTGGGATCCTGGGACGCGTCACTCTCCCTCTCCATGTCTCAGCCTCCGCTTCCATGAAATGGGAAGAATCATGACTCCCGAGCAACCTAACCCACAGGGCTGAGTGAGGGTTCAGGAAGACAAAGTATTTCAATGAGAACATTAAGTTGAGATCCTACTACGTGCCCGGCCCTGTGTTTAGGCCTGGGGAAGATTGAGATGAACAACACACAATCCCGGCCCTTGAGGGGCTCACAGTGTGTGGGGCATACGTGCCTTGGTCAAGTTAAGCCCATGAAAGGGCCCTTCACCCAGTATGGGGGGTGAGAAGGCTGACAAGGGGCAGGAGGCATTCAGGAAATTTCCCTGGAGGAGGTGATGCCTCAGCTGAGTCCTGAGGCACACCTGGTGGTTAGCGGAGGAAGAAGGAAGAAATAAGTTTCCAGGCAGAGGAAACGGCATGAACAAAGTCGTGGAGAAAGGAAATGCCATGGTCTTTGTGGGCAAATGGGTAGCAAGTGGTATTACTAGGAATCAATTTGCGGTGTGGGAGAAGACTTAATGGACACTTAGCAGAAACAATGCTCACATTTGAACAGAAAATACGGTTTGAAGCTAAAGAAGTGAAGCTCTAACTGGAGAACTCCAGGAATTAGCTAGTATAAAGCTTTTTCGTTTCCCCTGAAATTGCTCCATGGCCTCCTTGGTATCTATGACAGGTGACATCGGAGGTGTTGGGCAGGGTATAGGCCTTGAATGCCAGGCTGAGGGGTTTGCTCTGTAGTTTGCAGACTAATGGAAGAATTAGTCATAAAAGCCAGGGGATTTAGAATGGAATCCCTGGCATTCTCTGCATGTGCAGGGCTGGCTAGGCAAGGAGGTTTCCAGAAGAAAAACAGAGCAACCTTTGGCCTCCCCCTGCACTTAGGTGAAAAACAGAATTAGGATAGGGTCGCCTGAGTGATCCAGCTATTGTGCCTGCCCTTTGGGCTTCAGTATCCAATCTGCCGTAGTGCAGGGGGCTTAAGGCATGCCCCTCAAGAGGCCAGGTGGTAAGCCCCCGCTGCTGCCTAGGCTTTGGGGAGCTACTGCACACAAACATTCCCTGTGCCAGGGAATTAGTCCTGTTGCTACCAAGAGAAAGGGGCTTGGCTGTAGCTCCCCAGCTGGGAACATATACTAGTACACTATCCAGCCTGCCACCAGGGAGGGAGAGTGTCTCAGCCTGCTCCTCCTGGACACCGCCCCCCACCTCGGTGATTGACAGTCGCAACTTCTCATTGTGAGGACCCTGAGGTGGGGAGAGGCCAGAGCTGGAGTAACCCCCAACCTGGTAGGTGACCTTGAGTGAGTCACCCACCTCTGTAAGCCTTTCCAGAGAGACTTTCTTACATTTCCAAAATGAGGAAAGTCCTGCCCCATGTACTGCCAAGGGCAGGGGTGAGCATTAAATAAGGCTGTGTAGAAGGGCTTTGCAGCGGAAGAGGTATCATTATTGAAGAGACAGCAGGGAGAGCAGAAGAGCATGGCAGTGATTGAAAATGTGAATCAAATACTCTGCCTTGTTATTTGGTCATCTTAAGAAATTATTGTAAAGTTTTAAGTTATAGTAATGGTATTTTGGTTATGTTTTTTAAAATTTGCTCTATCTCTTAAAAACACACACTGAAATATTTATGGGTAAAACTATATGATGTCTGAGATATGCTTTAAAATAAGGAAAGGGTGAAGTGGGCGTAAAAAGAAATGAAACAGGCCAGGTGCGGTGGCTCACTCATATAATCCTAGCACTCTGGGGGGCCAAGGAGGGCAGATCATTTGAGCTCAGGAGTTCGAAACCAGCCTGAGCAAGAGCGAGACCCCGTCTTTACTAAAAATAGAAAGAGATTAATCGGACAACTAAAAATACATAGAAAAAATTAGCCAGGCATGGTGGCGCATGCCTGTAGTCCCAGCTACTTGGGAGGCTGAGGCAGGAGGATCACTTGAGCCCAGGAGTTTGAGGTTGCTGTGAGCTAGGCTGACGCCACAGCACTCACTCTAGCCCAGACAAAAGAGTGAGACTCTGTCTAAAAAAAAAAAAAAAGAAATGAAACGAAATTGGCCTAGAGTTGATGAGTGAAGCCGGTGACAGGGGCATGGAGGTTCATTATACACCTGGAGTGCAGTGGCACGATCACAGCTCACCACAACCTCGAATTCCTGGGCCCAAGTGACTCTCCTGCCTCAGCCTCTTGAGTAACTGGGACTACAGGCGTGCACCACCACACCGGGCTTAAATTGTTTGTTTGTTTGTTTGTTTCCAGAGACAGGGTCTCACCATGTTGCCCAGTCTGGTCTCGAGCTCCTCAAGTGATTGTCCCTCCTCAGCCTCCCAAAGTGCTGGGGTTGCAGACATGAGCCACTGCACCCAGCTACTCTTCTATGTTTTAATTTTCCCACAGTTTAAAGTTAAATCAAAGAGCATGTCATTTAGAGTCAGACTGACCTGTCTTCACCACTTAATTTCTGTGTGACCCAGGGAAAGTCACTTCATCTCTCTTAACCTCTTTAGTCATCTATTAAATGAGGATACTAATAATAGTACCAACTTGTAGGGCTCTCGTGAAGACCCTGTATGTCAATGCATGTAAAGTGCTCCGCTCTTTCCCAGTCTTAGAGAGCTCCATCACTCATCATCTGTAACCCAACAGCCTGCTGGATGTAGCCCGATGCCCTGGACAGGGGTCTGTCTCCTCAGGTGGAGGAGGAGGCCAGTCACACCCCTAGACTTTCTCCAGTGGTCGGTGGGCAGTGGCATGCCAGGGCTCTGCTGTGGAGGTGAAGGAAGCTAATGTGGGGTCCCCACCTGTCCTTCCCATCTTGGAGAAATGGGAATGGTGAATGAAATGCACTCGGATTGGGCATCTTTTCTAAGTTGACCGCTGAGCTTACAACCACCCTGTGAGGTCAGGGCTTTCACTCAGAGAGGCTAAGAAGCTTGCAAGTGGTTGCACAGCTAGTGGGTAAAGAGGAAAGAGGGAGGAGGGAGGAAACAGAGAGAAGAGATAGGGATAGAGGGATGTGGGAAGCCAGTGACTCCAGAGGAATGGAAGGAGGCTGGAGGTGGGCAAGAGAAGAGGAGAAGGATGAGTTAGGGAGACAGAGGCACCAAAGGACATGGAGTGGGGAGAAAGTGGGGGAAGCAAAAGCAGCCAGTTCTCCTTTCTCCCCCTCTTCCCAATCTTTCAGCTGCTGGTCGGGAAGGGTGGGAGGTCGGAAGGCCAAACCCCTCTCCCTGGAGGTCTGTCTTTTCCCAGTCACGGAGACCGGTCAGCACTGTGGGACGGACAGCGCCCTGGCCATGCCCTCAGGTGGCGGGGACGTGGCCCTCACTTCTTGGATCTTACTGCGGGGTGCTGGGTCTGCCCCAGACCCCCAATGCCCAATTTCTCTCCCTTAGGCCACTGTTCTCAACCAGCTTGGGACCTGACCTAAAGGACCAGGCAGAGGATAGTGCATGGGGCCACGTTTCTCCTGGGCAGGGCCAGACACATGGACATTTTTCACCAACCAGCCCTGGCCAGGCACCCCAGGCATCCTAAAAGTGTGAGAGAGGACCCTTCCTGCAAAGGCTGAGTGTGCTTGGACAGATAAGATGGATGCATATGAAATTCCTGTAGGACGATGTTAGGCATTAGGATCAAAGAGAGCCAGCATGGCTGGGAGACCTCTTCTTGGGGACTCAGGGAACCTCAGCCCTGTCACTCACCAGCTATGTCACCTTGGAACAGTCTTTTCCCCTCTATGAACCTTGGTTTCCACATTTGTAAAGTGCAGATTGCAATGTCTACCCTGCCTGGCTCTCAGGAGCTGTTAGAGCACACGTAGGATGAAGGATGTGAAAGCGCTTCGTGAACACTGGTGCATTGTGTCCATGTGCAGGCCTATTCCTGGGTGCCAGGCTGGGTGGTCAGGAGGTTGGACTGTGTTTCCTTGTTGGGCTATAGTGTTTATGGAGAGATGACCCAAGAAGCCTTCACATGAGGGTAGTCCTAGACCTCCGAGTCACTGTCGAGTATCTATCTCTTGCCTTGTTCAGTGCCCACTGTGTGAAGACATGCTTGCTCAGTTATTCTTAGAATACAACATGAGGAAAAGATGTGTGTTTCTTGAAGAACAAGATTGATTCCTTTTTATGAAAAAATGAAAATTATATAATCCACCCCGATTCTCGTTTTGCCTCAGCTATCAGGAGGCTCAAAGTAAAACTTAAGTTCAATAATAACAATATAGGTGCTTATTATATAATTTTCTTCCTTTCCTTTTTACCTGATTTAATTTTTTCTACTGATGTTTGAATGTGAGCTGATGCTAAGATAGTGCAAAGACAGGGACTGTGCTAACAAGCCCAGAACAGTCTATTCTGGCCAAGAGAACACCGATGAACAGGGAGGTAGAATATTCGCCACCATCTGTATTAGTTTCCTGTGAGTGCTGTAAGAAATTGCCACAAACTTGGTGGCTCAAAGCTACAGCAATGTATCCTCTCACAGTTCTGGAGAACAGAGTCCCCAACCAAGGTGTCGACAGGGCTGTACTTCCTCCAGAGACTCTGGGGGGAGCACCTGTTCCTTGCCTCTTCCCGATTCTGGTTGCTGCCAGCACTCCTTTGCTTGTGTCCTCATCACTCCAATATCTGCCTCTGCCTCATATCATCTTCTCTTCTGTGTGTTTATTCCTCTTCTGTCTGTGTCAAAACTCCCTCTGCCTCTCTCTCAGAAGGATACTTATGATTGCATGTAGGGCCTATCTGGATGAGACAGGATATGCAGCTTCTCTCAAGATCTTTAATTTAATCACATCTTTTTCCATATAAAGTTCATAGGTTCTGGGAATTAGGACATGGACATTTCTTGGGGCCACCATTCAGCCCTGCACATTGTCTGAGAATCCTAAACTCATAGAATCATTTGCCATCTCTCACTCATGATGTAGCTTAAGTGGTTAGCAGCCAAGTTCTGGAGTCTGACCCTTGGGTTCCCATCCTAGCTCTGTCATTTGCTGTGGGACCTTGGACAAATCACTTAATCTCTTAGCACATCAGTTTTCTTGTCTGAAAAATCAAGGATAGTATCTACCTTGTAGGGTTGAAGTAGGAGTAAACAAAATACTCTGTAAAAACACAAAGTATAGTACCTGGCACATAGTAGGCACTCAGGACATGTTAGAAATTATTAGTGATGGTGGTTTTAAGATATGTTCACAAATTCTTCAACCTTCAAGAGGTGGAGCCTAATCCCCCTCCTCTTGAGTATTGAATGGGCCTAGTGACTTGCTTCTAGTGAATAGAATAAAGCGGAAGTGACCATATGTGACTTCAAAGACTAGGTCATAAAATGTACTATACTGCTTGTCTCTCTCTTTCTTGAATTGCTTCCATGGAGAAGGAAGCCTTCATGTAAGGACCACAGGACAAGGAACACAGGCCTCCAGCCAACAGCTAGTGTAAGTGAATTTGGAAGAGGTTCCTCCAGCCCCAGTCAAGCCTTCAGATGACTGTAGCTCTGGTCAATACCCTGATTGCAATCTCAGGAGAAACTCTGAGCCAGACCACCCAGCTAAACTACTCCTGGATATCTGATCCACAGAAGCAGTGAAATAACTAATGTTGTTTGAAGCCACTGAACTTTGGGGTCATTTGTCACCCAGCAGCAGATAACTAATACATTGGCTATTGTTATTTAATCCTTAGACATTATCTATTATGTAGAGAGCAAGAGGAGTTACAGCAATGACAGAGTACCTTCCCTCAGGAGCATGCAGCGAGAATGGTGTGGGAGGGGGAATAAAATGCAAAACAATGTTTGCAGTAGGGTATGAGACCGTGCCCATGTAATGTGTCGCACAGACTAGACAGAAAAGTGCCTTATTAAGACAGTGTTCTGCAAAGGGGGCCCGGCTAGGGTCCCAGAATACAGAGTGAAGGTCAGGTGGTATCCAACTGGTCGGGGAGTCTGCATAGAACAGCACCTGGAGGGACTTTATGAAGAAAAAACCCTCATGCTTTAAAATTACATATTAGAGCTAACTACACACCCTTCTGGATCCAGCAATTCCACTCTTGTATATACCAAAGGGAAATGTACTTCACTGAAAGTACAAGAACATTCATAGTAGCATTATTCAGAATATCCCTAAGCTGGAAATAACCCAATGTCCATAAGCAAATGTGGTATATTCACACAATGGAATGCTTCTCAGCAATTAAAATGAGCAAACTTCCTATATACACCATAAAATGAATGAATCTCACGAGTATTACGTTGAGCAAAAAGCCAGACACAAAGGAGTATATCTGTATACACCAAGACCAAGATACGGAACATTGCCAGCACTTTACTGTATGCATGTAGTACCTCAATTTAAAAGAGATAAATGAGACGATTTAAAAAGAATGAAGCATATTATTAAACAAGAATTATGATACTTATTATACATTTATTTATGCACAAGTGTATATACAACATGCTATAAATGGATGGGCTCCAACATAAACCCCCAGCTCCTTGTTAGAGGGTCTCATTGGCTTAGTTGCATGGCTAAGGTAGTAATTCCCAACCAGTGTGCACTGGAGTTTCATAAAAGCATGAACTCAGTTTCAGATACAGTCATTCCTTTTGTGGTCAGAAGTCTGTGGGATTGAGGGTTTTTGGCATAGAACTCGCTGTGAGAAATAAGAGGCACTTGTAGCAAAGAGTCATCTTACTACAGGGCTGCACATGAGAACTCTGCCCGTTGGGGATCAGTATAGGGAATACAGCCAGAGCAGGCATCAGTTCTATTCGACAATGTCACATTGCTGAGGTGCAGACAAGTAAGTACTGCACACCTGGGAGTGCAGTATAATCCTTTCAGCCATGTTTCTAGAAACTCTAGTATTTGAGAATGTGTCCCAGACTCTAAAGATCAAGGACCACTCTACCAAGGAATGGCTTCCATTCTGGTCCAGTCTGGGTCTGTCTTCTCCCAGGCCTATACTTCTTCCTTTGGACTCCTGTCCTGTGCTACCCACAGAAGGCTGATACTTTCTTGTCTCAAGGTCCTTAGTAATATCTGAAGAATATCTTTAGGCTTGTCTTATGACATCACTCCAAGTTTGTCACAAGTGCAAGCCTTTGTCAACTTATTCCTAGAGGGATCTGTTTTCTCTGTTCACTCTTCAAGATCTCAGTACTTTCCCTTCTGCATCCATCTGGGGTTGGTTTTCCTTCTCTAATGTGAGCAGCCTGCTCTGAATTTATTTCCTGTGGTGATGTAACAATGGGGAAAGTTATAATCTATTTCCTTTGGTTGGATCCCAGCTGAAAAAGACTTTTCCTTTGAATAGAAACATGGAAAAGGTGACATCTTCCATGCAACACTGTTGACTGTCCTTCCTGGCTGCTACAGGTCATATTTAGCTGCTTTACCATGTCTTGATTGATGTCACATAGTCAACACTCCATAATTGAGCTGAAGTCCAGGCACAGCGTGGGACAAAAGAGGTATGGTCACTTCTGCCGGGGACCAGAGAAGGTGAGCTGGTTGGGACTCTTTTGGGTACAAGTAATAGAAATTCTAATCTAGTAAGACAAACAGAGGGCATTAATTGGTTCACATAAGCCGACCATGAGATGGACAGGGTATGGTTGGGTGTAGGTTTAGTAGCTTCCTGATTGCTGTCAGTTCATCTTCCCGGGCTTTGTCAGCAGAAGAGAACATTCTTTACTTCCAGCTCTAATTTTAAGATCCTAGGGAAGAACTCTGATTGACCTGTCTTGGATCAGATGCCTGACTTGTGGGCCAGTCGCTATGGCCCAGGAGATGTGATGCTGTGATTGACCCAGCTTACTCATGCCTGTGGCTAGGGGAGGGATTTTGGTTGAAGTGAGGAGAGACTAGTTCTTTGGAAAAAAGAAGGGGGATGTTACCAGATTAAGAGGGAAATATGTATCAGGAAAAGAAAATAAGAGTTTTTCACCATAGAAAACTTCAAAAAGTGTGGTAACCTTGCAAAATAGCCACGATTACCTCCCATCCTAATATGCACTCCTTTTACAATGTGACTTTGCTGCTCTTCCAAATCCCCTCCTTTGAATTTGGGCTTGGTCATGTGATTTGCTTTGGCCAGTGGACATTTGCAAATGTAATACAAGCAGAGGTTTGGTAAACACTTGTGCACTGGGGCTTGCCCTCTCTGTTGCTCATGGGAGCCTGAGTCCACCACGTAAAGAAGTCCAAGCTAGCCTCCTGGAGCATAGGATCATGCCAAAAGAGACTTAGCCATCTCAGCTATTCTAGACATCTTGACTGAGGCTCCACACATGTGAGTGAGGCCACTCCAGACTATGTGGCCCTAACTGAGCCAGTCTAGACCAGAAGAGCCACCCAACCAGCCCACAGAATTGTGAGAAACAATCAGTGTTGTTGTGTTCAAGCCACTATGTTTTGGGGTGGCTTGTTATGCAGCAAATACATCCTCTCTGGTACAGAGAGGATGGTGCAGTTTAGTAAAGTCCTGACTTAACAAGGCATTTGAGCAAGAGTGGTGCTCAGGTGGGAGAGTGGGGCATTCCAGGCAGAAGAGACAGAATCAGCTGAGGCAGAGAGTCACAAGACAGCATGGCACATTAAGACACCTTGGTGTTGTGGCTTCACTAGAGCACAGGGACAGAATTGAGGAGTGATGGAAAATATAGCTAAAGGAATGGGTAGGGGCTAGATCGAGAGAATCTTCCATGCCAGGTTAAAGAGTTTTAATTCATCCTGAGGTCTATGGGGGAAACCATAGAAGGCTTTTAAGCAATGAAGAGACACAATTAGACTTCTATCTTCAAACATATCAAAGCTATCATTAACGGGGTGTTTACCATGTTCCAGCCACTTGAGATACGCATGGCCAAAATATTACTCTGGTTGTAGGGTGGAGAGCGGATTGGAGGTGGGCAGAGGTGGGTGGGCCGACCAGTGAGGCCATTGCAGGGACACAGGTGAGAGCGGATGAAATCCATGGCCACTGGGGTGGGAGAGGAGGGAACAGATGGGAGAGGTGTCGGGAGGCAGGATTGCCTAGTGGCCACATCAGGGGAGTGAGGAAGGAGGAGGAGTCTGACATGACTTCTCAAGGTCTGGCTTAGGTGACTGTGGAGAATTTTGGAATCAATAGCATCGTGGAGTCTCTGTATCTTATAAATTTAGCTCCCAAGATTTGAAGGGAGTTTAGAGACTATCTAATCCCATCTCTCTACATCCCTTATCACTGATGAGTCCTGGGGTGATTTCAGGTTATTTAGGGACAAATCATTTTTATTGTATTAGGAACCACTAGCTCATAAAACCCATGATTTCACAGATATTGCTTAGTAAAAGACGAAAATTTCATTTTAGTAGGCAAGTTGATACAAAGAAAAACATTAAATCAGTGACAGTGCAAGTTGTAAATCAGGTTCACAGTGCACTGGTTACCCCCTTGTCTGAGTCTGTTGACACACACACGTTAGGTAAAGTGCGTTTACTACTTACTGACGCAGCAAGGGACAATGGAAGCCTAGGATTCACTTCCAGCTGGTCCCCCAGGCTCAGGAAGGCTGCCCAGGGCGAAGGGAGTCGTGACTGTGCATACCCCACTGTGCTGCAGCTGAGGTACCCAGGAAAGCAGCCTGTCCTGGGTTTTATTCCCTGGGAAACAGGAGTCACTGGCCTAAATCGTGGAAGGACATCTCATTCTTGGGAGGACTGGAACAAAGCCTGGCTGTTCTGGCCAGCCCCTCCCTATCTTACAATGTTGCCTTCCCAACATGTTCTCCAATTATTCTTGAGAAATGCAAGCTAGAAAGAGGGGAGAACTGGGTCAGTCCAAGGCCACCCAGAGAACTGTCCTACACGGCTGGTGCAGAGACGTGGTAGAACTTAGAAATGAGTGAAATGCCACACACTCTGCAGCACCCAAGGCGCAAAGCTCAACAGGATCCCAGCTAGTGAAAGCCCATCTCTTTAAGTGGGCCGGGTGTGAAGGAACTGCTGCAGACTCTCACCATCCGGGTAGATTTGGCCCATCAGCCTTTGAGAACTCACGAGGACACCTCTGTGTTAGAGGAGGCTTGCAAGCCAGATCCAGCTTGTCCAAGTGGAGGATTAGACGGTGGGGCTCTAATGAGGCAGAGAAAAGGAACATGCCCATTCCTCCAAGGCCTTTGGGAGCCTCTGGCTCATGAAGATGAACTTGTCCTCACCCGCCTGCCTGCCTTTTGTGCAGATCTCTGCATTGTCTGGAAGAAAGACGCCTGCACGCAGGCTGAAACTCCCCGTGCAGATGGCGAGGACCTTGTCGCGGGAGGCACGGGAAGGGATGGCACCCATTGTGCCCCTAGGGACCTGGGGCCACCCACTGTGGGCAGATAAAGGGCAGCCCTGAGCACTGTGGAGGCTGCCCTGTGGGGGCTCTGCCTCGGGCTGGGCAAACAGGCGGGATTAGCGCTGCAGCCGGGCAGGCCGCCCCAGCCACCTCGCGGTGGATTCCCGGCGGGACGCGGCCTTTCCCAGCGGGCTGGGCCTCTCTTTGTGCGAGTCCCCAGCACAATGCGTGTAATCCCGCAGACCTGCCCAGCAGAGGCGGGCGGGCAGGAGCGCGCTTGGCTTCCTGTCTTGGTGAATGGCGTGAATGGGCGCTGGGCCCGCTCTTAATCCCCCAGCGGCTGACTGTCCTGGCAGGGAGGGCAGGAGGAGGGAGGAGAGGATCACAGCCCGACAGTCTCCTTTCCAGGCAGGAGGCAGGTGGGGCCCCTGCCTCTTCAGTTCCATCTACCTTTCAAGGCAAGACTGGGGACCAGCAATGGGGTCCCGTGCAGGCAGCCGCCCTCTTGGAACCCTCCACCCTTCTCCAGGACTGTCCCCAGGCTGGGGCATGCTAAGGTTACAAGCAAGGAGCTCATGGTAGAGAAGAGCTTCAAGATCCCAACACATCAGAACAGGAAGCACCCTAAGGATTCCATTCCCCCCATTTTATAAATGGGGAAACTGAGGCTCCTATGTGTCAGGGACATGTCTAAGGTCACACAGGAAGTAAACTAGCAGATATAAAATACAGAGTCAAAGGCTCCTGACTTCAATCAGGTGGCTTTTCCGGTAGACTGACAACTGTCTCCCAAACTCTGTTCCCTGGAGCACACCCAGCTATTGGGAGATATTTAGTGATCCAGACCAAAAATGTTATGTGTTTAGCTGCACGGAGAAATGCTGCACATGCACAAAGCACATTAAAAAGCAAAGGCTCTGAGAAGTCCCGCAGTATGTCAGCTTGGCTGATGTTAATGCAACCCTTTCCAAACGTATTTGGTACAGCCCTTCTTTCTTCACTTGGCACCTTTTCTCACATAGAAGCAGAACTCTGAAGCATGCAATCTGGAAATTCTGCACTAGACTGTGTTGTAAACTTTCCAGAAATGATTATGTAGATGACGAGGACATTTCTGTTTAACCTCCATGGAGTGTCACCGTGTGCAGACCTGTAAAATGGAAGGGATCTCTTTTTAGGCTCAGAGTCACCCAATGTTTATTGCGCATCTGTTACTACCAGGTACTTTCCACTTCAATTATCTCTGCTAACCTCCCAACAACCCTATCGGATGGGTAATCGAACCTCAGCTTTACAATTGTGGAAACTGAGGCATGTGGGCCTGAGTAACTTGCCTAAGGTTACACAGACGACAGTGAGCAAAACTGGATTTCAAGCCAAGGTCTGCCTGGATTTAAGTCCTGGGCCCTTGCTTTCCTGCCATGCTCCCCTCTCCTCTTTCCATACTGTCTGTTACTGAGAGGCAAAAACTTTGTTCATGCCCCATTCCACTCCTGATGCCCTGTGTGACCTTGGATAAGACCCTGTACCCTAGGGTCTGAGTCCTTCCCCTCCACCTCCAACGGTGGGAGGGTTAGACAAGGTGCCCAGTTCCTATAGGTCTCTCCTGCCCCAGCATCCCTTGACTCCATGACTCTGGTGCCCAGACCCAGTGGCTTGGAGGCTGTGCTGCTGGATGCGTAAGTTGTGCTGGGGAGTCAGTTTAGGAGATGAGTGACATAAGACTGGGCTCATGTGTGACAGACACCAGGATAGAGCAACAGCCTTACAAGGGAGGGCATGGGCCAATTCACCCCTGGCACCTTGTTAGAGCCATGGGAAACTGTCATCCAGGGCTCACAGATGGAGTCAGGCTCTGCATGGTGCTGATTCTTGATGGCATGACATGTGACACCCTCACAAGTGTCCACCTCTTTAATGAGTGGTGGACAAACTTGCAAGACTGGTGAGGGTGGTGCCAGGAAGGGAGCAGGCGGGTGGTAAGAAGGCATTGAGGCACTCTAGACTTGACTTGGAATTACTTTATGTAAGCTGTATATGTAAGCTATATTTCTCATTATTTAGCCAGGGGTCCACCCCACCCTTAAAAAAAAGAGGGTAGTCTTAGTTTGGGTTACCTCACTAGCAGAGTCTAAAGCAAAATTCAAATACAAGTAGTTTGTTTGGGGAGGAGATCCCAGGAAATGCTGCCAGGGAGTGTGGGGACAAAGCAGGAGTGGAAAGGACAATGAATAGTGTGTTGTCACACAGGTAACCGCTGTGGCAGTTGCTTGCTCCTGCTGGGGACTCTGGGAGCCAGTGCATAGCCTCTGAGCTACTCCATCAGGGGGCAAGGCAGCTGGAGCATGTAACCACCAGCTTCTGTCAATCACTGGTTGAAGACTCCCAGGGAGGGGCTGGCCTGTGCCGGAACAACGGGCAGGGAGGTACCCCAGGCAGAGCGGCAAGTGCTAACGGCACATGGGGGAGCCACCAAAGTGTTGGCCGTAGGGGCTTAGTGAGCCAGAAGCTGGAACACCTGGTGAGGGGTCTAAATTCCTCCACAAATTGCTAGGCGAGAGCGGTTCAGTAAGTCATTTGCTCTCTTTGAGCTTCAGAGGAGCTTTGATGGAACTTTCTCATCCATGAGATGGGAGTGGAACGCTGCCCTGCCTACCACACATGGGACCATCGAAAGTTATGAGAGGGTGAGGAGTATCCCCTCTCCAATCCGTTCCTCCCCATCGGCCAGCCCCAGTACCACACACCAGTTCTCACTTGCTTCAGCTAGTGCTGCGAGCACTGAGGTCGTCTCTGCACCTACCTATTCCTCCTGCCCGACCCGGTCAAGGAGCCATCTCCCTTAGTGTGGGAAATGACTTTAGGTCTAAAATTAAGATGTTTAGGTTCACCGGGGAGTAGAATGATACAGCAAAGTAATATGGGCCTGGGAATCAGGAGGCCTGGGCTCAAATCTCAGTTCATTCATTCATTCATCCAGTATTTATTGAGGACCTACCGTATGCTACGCTGGCTGAGGGTACTTAATGAAGAAGACACAGTCCCAGAGGAGCTCCATGGCCTTGGGCAGGCAGGCCCCCTGCCCTCTCTTGGCTTCAGGTGGTTGTTCTTGAGGTTCCTTCGAACACTATCATTTCTTGCCACAAGCACGCTGCCCCCACCATCTCCTTGAGCTCTGCAGGGGTCGTGCTGAGGCTGGGGACTATGGGTTGGGGTAGGGACCGCTCCACGCTGGGCCCTCCGGTGGGACTACCACAGCACCTGGGCTTTGCCCGCCATGAGCGCTGCGTAAGCTCTGCAAACAGCAGCTGAGGGTGATGGATTTGGTCCGCATTAAGCTGTATTAAGTAGAGCTGTTTCTACAAAGAATACATTTTAGGATAAACATGGTACCAAAGCCATGCTAAGATGATGTAGCACTTGTAAGAAGTGGCTTCATGCCACCCCAGCACCTAGTGCAGAGACCTGTTCTCCAAATCCACTTGCAGCTAGATTCTCTGAGGAGAATGTCCCGGAGCAGCCCCTTCTTCTGTTCCTTCCAGGAACACATCCCTTGATCCAAGGAGAGGCACGTGACTCAGGCTGGGCCAGTTAGAGGACTCCATCCTCCTGGCTGCTGAGATTGGTCCAGGCATGGTCATGTGACACAAACTAGGCAAATTAGGGTTCTTTCTTGGAATTGTTTTTTTAACCGGTGGGAAAGAATCTTCTCCTGATGGGTCATGGAATTGTGAACTGGGAGCTTTTGGAAGCCATGTGCTCACCCCACAGGAAACCTCTCTGGCAGGACAGAATGAAGCCAATAGAGAAGAGAAGCAGAGAAGGGAGAGTCTTGCTGGTGTCTGAGGACCTGGTCCCAGACCCCCTTGAGGCCAGCTCCATCCCTGCCCTTGGTTACTTAAAACAGTCAAGTGCTTTCTTTACTTAAGCTGGTGTGAGTTCGAATTCTGTCACCCCAAACCAAGAGAGTCCTAAATGAGACCAACATCTTCCATTTTTAGCTCACTATGTGCTGGAAGCTTTTCACTGTATCATTTTATATAACCTTGCACACAGCCACATGAGCTATGTGCCAATTTTATAGACAAAGAAGCTGAGATGTGAGGGCTAAGGCAGAACCACCCAGTGGTTAGTAAGTGGCCAAGCAGGGATTCAAACCCAGGTCTGCCTGACTCAGAACTAATGTTCCCAGCCCTTTTGCCGTAGTGCTCATTCACACTATACCTCGAAGCTTCTTCAGCTCTCACTCTGTGGGATGGCCACCTTCAGAACAGATCCACCTTCCATGAACTTTTGTGTATTGGCTTCTCGTGCTGCATTTGAATTTCACATAAAATTACTCCCACAATTTTCAATAATTGATAATTAATGAAGATAATTTTTCAATAATGAGCTTTTACGATGGCTCTTAGTAGCTTAGCAGGCTAGAATCAAAGTCTGCATGCTTGATCTCATCTCATACCTTCACCAAGCTAAGCAAATACTTTTTATTGACATTCACTCTGGAAAATGAGGCATTTATGATCCAATCAAATTCTGGCCTTAAGAACTACAACCAATGTTGTTATCTTCAAAGGCTCAGAAAAGTGAAGTGACTTGCCAAGGGTCACCCAGCTTGTCCGAGGCAGAACAGAAATTGGAGTTCTTCTTTTAGTCTAGTTCTTTTTTCCAATAAATTTCTGAGCCCTTTCAGCCCTCAGTGTTCGAAACCCTCTGTCACAAGACCTCTGTGTCCAGAGCCCCACATTTTTGCTTTTAACCAGCAAGACCTTGAGTTTTCCTTATTAAAATCTCCTCGTGAGAGCTGCAGACAAAGTTGTGGGCAGGAAATCGGGGGAGAATGCCTGATATTCCCTCCAAAAGCGCAGGTTCCCCCAAAGCCAGTGTAGGATGGAGGGGCCACGGGAGAGCTCAGGGCTAGCCTTGGCACTGGCAGTGAATCACTGAGTGACCGCGATGTACATCCCCACCACCATCACCGTCACCTACTCTTCCTCCAAGAAAAAAATAATAACAGCCACTCTTATTGAGCAGTTTTGTACGTGCAGACATTCACAACTGCCCGACGGAGTAGGTACTGCAGTCACCTCACATGACAGATAATGGACTTAAGACACAAAGCAATTTAATGGCATGCCCAAGGCAATGCAACACAACTAGCAAGTGCAAGTGGCAGAACTGGGATTTGAACCAGGCACTCTGGTTCCAGAGTCCATTCTGTTAACCACTTCACTACATCATCTTCCTTTTGATTTGTGAATCAGGGTTTTCTCTGGCAATCAAACTATTCCAGGTTTGATGGGGGAAGGGTACCCCAGACAGCATGCTTCTGAGGAAATCACCAGCTTGTATTAAGATAATAGAGTATTATCTATTTATTAGAGTAAATTTATCTGATATCCATTTGGAGGCAGCCCACAGGGCTTATGTTACTATTTAAAGAAAAGGAAAAAAGTTGCATTCTTTGCCATTCTTGTGGGCAGATTGGATGAACGTTATCTCAGCAGGGTTTTCTCAGTGCTTTGCAGTTTGCAAAGCAAACTTTAATGTCTTTGAACTCTGAGGATCTTCTGGCAAGGCAAAGATAATTGTCTTCCATTTTGCTGATGAGGAAAAGGAGGCCAGAGAAGGGAAGATACTTGCTCTGTGTGTGTGTGTGTATGCGCGTGTGTGTCTTTCTGTGTGCAGGAAGGGCCATGAATGCTTCTGCAGGTCTGGCTCCCAGTTGTGAGAGGAGCTGTCAGTTCTGATGTTTGGAGGGGAGCGTTCCGGCCCACTGCCCATGTATAGAGTCACTCAGACTTAGCTAAGTACACAGCAGTCAGGAGCCTGCGTTTCAGCAGCTGAAATCAGTGGGAAGCACAAAAATGTAGGTGTAGCTCCCTCCCCCCTCCTGCTTGTCTCTCTTCTCCCCCTCCCACGGGGTGGAACTGCCTGGAACAGGCCTGGCCCAGCCAACGAGTCTGCACATGCAGCATCTGGGAAATCAGCTCAGGGCAGCTCTGGGGCACGTGTGGAAACATGTACCCCCATACACACGCACGTATGTTCACACACATGACTTTCTAGGAGGTATGCTCAAGAAAGGTGTGGGGTCTGGGTTCTGATCCTGCTCAGCCTCTGACTCTTTGGTGACTTTTGACTCTTCCCTCCTCTGAGCCTGGACTCGTCATCTGTAAGGGGGAATGATAGCGTCTGTCTCCCAGGGATGTTGCAGGAATACAACAAAAGATGGCAGGATTCGAGAACCCTGGATCTAAAAGAGCCCTGGGAGACAGTTAGCCTAATGCTTTCATTTCAGACAGGGATGATGAGGCCCAGAGAGAGACAAGAAATTGCCCAGATCCCAGAGCAAGTCAGACACAGATTGACTAGAACACAGACCTGCTGACACCTGGAACCCACGCCCCAACCTCAAGGCACAGCCCTGAAAAGAGCAGGGTGCTGTCAAAAGTGCGTTCTTGCTCTTGTACTTGAACTTCCATGTGGATGTCATTTTTGAAACCAAAATACTTGGTAAACACCACTTATTAATACAAATTCACATGTACTGTGCCACGGAGGTGTCTTTCTTCTTTGTGAAATATTAGCTCAGATAGGCATACAAAGGACATTATGACTCTCCGTTTGCATAACATATTGGATTTACTTTATGCCCACAAGTTCATACTAAGCTCTTGCATATCTGCTGGCCTCTTTATTGACACTGTATCAACCCAGCTTTCCCTAAAAGATAAACTATAAAATAGAGAGACAGACAGGGGAGCCAGGTTGTCAGGGCCATGGGGAGGGTTTGCCCCAGTCCCTGCTGTCTGCTTGCCCACCTGTAAATGGCGAGGTATGCACTCATTTGGAGCGTTTTTTCCTGCCTGTGTCTGCCACCAAAGTCCTTGCCCCAAACACGATTTCCTCACCCAGACTCTCACTCTGCCCTCTGTACCGTGGCTCTCACTTAGGTGCCCCCCCTACCTGTCAGGTTGGATGCTCCTCAATGACAAGGACTGAACCCCAAAGCCCCTTACAGGACCCAGCCCAGAGTAGCTGTTCAGGCATGTGTGTCCAGTGGAATGGCTCCCAGGGAACTTGGAGTTAAGCACACAGGTCACAGAGGAAGAAAGAACTAATAGACAGCAGGTAGAACATTCGGAAAGTCAACATTTTCCCCTCCCTCTACCTCTGCCCCCAGCCTGCGTAACAGCCAGGTCACGTGATTGGATTTGGCTGGTGACCTAGATTCCCCTCGCGATGCTCACAGCCACATACTGAGCACATGCCATGAGCCCCGCACTTCATGTCTATTATAGCTCGAATCCTAACACCAGTCCTAATCCCATTTTCAAGATGTGGACCCAAGGTTTAGAGACCTCCAGTTATTTGCTTGCAAGGAGACGAGCTAGGACTTGAGCTCAGTTGTATATTATTCCCAAGCCTATGTTCCTTCTATAACATTATAACATATGGCTCTTTCAGAGTGCTGACACTCTTGGGAGACTTGGGACCAAGGCACTGCTCTCTCCAGGACTTTTTTTCTCAGTGTAGAGGATAGAAGTAGACAGAGTGGGGGCCTTCTTTAGCTCTGACCCCTCGTGGTCTCTCCCTCATCCCTCCACCTTGGTTTTCTCATGAGTACAAAAGGAAAGGGACCAAATGCACTCAAATTTATTGGTGTTTCTGATAAAACCATCCACTTTTTTTTTTTTTTGCTTTGGCTTTTAGGAGCAAGGACAGCAAGAGATGGATCAAGGGAAGGCCCAGGTTGACTGCTGTCCTCAAAAGAGGACGGGGAAGCACTCGGGCTGCCTGGGATGGCAATAATTTTCCTCACTGGTCTATAGTCCATGGAAACATGGAAACCAGGCAGGTTTCCATAGCTGGCAGAGTAGCAGAATCACCTGGGGTTACTTGCTAAAATGCAGATTCCCGGGTCCTGCTCCAGAAGGGGTGACGGCCATAGGTTTGAGGCAGCGACAGGATTGTTCATTTTTAACAAGCACTCCAGATGATTCTGAGGCAGAAGTTTAGCAGATCTGGGGTCTAGGGTTCTTCTAAGTCCCAACACTAAGGGGCCAGGAGAACTGAAGTGAGGGCAATGCTGCCGTGAGTTAAAGCTCCTGATTCATTTCACATAGGCACACAGGATAAGTGTATATCCCAGCTTTATCCAAGTCAGAGTCCCCTATAAAGTGGTATAGGAAAAAGAAAATACACTCTAATTCCTCAAATTAAGTTAATTAGGATTCCCAGCTATATACCTAACATAAATGCACATCTGTGTATTAAAAGACATTTATAAGACCGTCCATAACAGCACTGTTTATAGTAGCCACAAATTGGTAATACCCTAAGTATCTTTCAACAGTAGGATGGATAAATAAATTGTAATATATTTATGTAATGGACTACTGTGACTTGGTGAAAATGAAATAAACCATTGCTACATGCAAAAGCATGGGTGACTCTTATAGATACAATGTAGAGTGAAAAAAGCTAGACACAGAATAATACATATTGTATGATTCCGTTTATAAGAATGTTAAAAACTTACAAATGCAAAAACTAATCATGATGGCACCTCTGAGGGATATTGACTGGGAGGGGGCAAGAAGTCACCTGCAGTGTTGGGAATGTTCTACATATCGATCCACATGGTGGAGACATAGGCACATACACATGTGAAAGTTCATCAATCTGTACACTTAACATGTGTGCACTTCACTGAGTGTGTATGATACTGCAACTTTAAAAAATGTTAAGAAAAAAATAATAAGCAGTGGAGCTCTCAGTGAATTCCAAACACTAATATCAAATTCACTGACCAGAATTAATTAGAATTGAATTCTAGTAAGTAATCAGAATTCAGTTATTGAAGATAGCTTCCCTTTGGAAATCCACACACCCAGAAACAAAAATACACTTGTAAATGATTCTTGGGTTAAAGAGAAATCCAAATGGAAATGCGCTATTTAGAAATGAATGACAATGAGAGCACCATTTCTTAGTTCCTGGTACATGGCAGCTACTTAATAAATATTTGCTGAACTGCATGATCTCACTTATATGTGGAATCTAAAAAAAGGTTGAACTCATAATAACAGAATAGAATGGTGGTTACAAGGGCTAGAGGGTGGAGGAAGAAGGAGGTATTGATCAAAGATTATAAATCTTTGGATATAAGATGAATAAATTCCCCATAATATACAGAAATAAGAAAAAAGATGAATAAGTACTGGAGACCTAATTTATAGCATGGTGATTATAATGAATAATAATAATGTATACTTGAAATTTGCTGAGAGAGTGGAACTCAAGTGCTCTTATCATACACACATATACAAAAGGTAACTATGCAAGCTGATAAGTATGTTAATTAGTGTGATTGTGATAATCATTTGCCAATGTATACATGTATCAAAACATCATGTTATATACACTAGATATATACAACTTTTATTGTCAATCATACCTCAATAAAGCTGGAAAAAAATATTTGTTCGATGAATGGATATCGGGTCTATGGAACATTGCCAAAGCAGTACTCAGGAATTTATAGCTTTAACTGTCCTCAGTATTAAAAGAGAGAAATTTAAGAATAAAAAGTGGGACCAACTAAACTTTCAATCCAAGATGCTAACAGAGAATAAAATAAACTCAGAAGAAGTGGAAGGAAGGAACTGATGAAGTTGAAAGTAGAAATATCAAAAGAGAAACAACCAACT
>CAUYSK010104910.1:0-16618 GCA_963575035.1 Avahi laniger
TTAATTTCTTTCTATTTTTTGGTAGAGATGGGGGTCTCGCTCTTGCTCAGGCTGGTCTCGAACTCCTGAGCTCAGAACGATCCGCCCACCTCGGCCTCCCAGAGTGCTAGGATTACAGGCGTGAGCCACCGCGCCCGGCCCTGGGTTAGTTTTTTTATTTTTGAAGTTAAAACTAAATAAAGCTGAAGACATTTTATGCGAATCCTTATAAAATGAAAATGGATGCAACCTCTTCCCCACTCCCCAAAGTTACTGTTTGCGAAAAATACTGAGGAACCATTCCATGCAAAGCTTTACATGGTTGGGAGGAAGCAAGTCGTGCTCTTCACTTACCAGTTCCACGGTGCAGAATAAAAGCAAGACAAAAAATACTTAGTGTCCAGTACTGACTTGGGCAAGCATTTACATCTAACATTTCAAGTTTAACATTTCATCATTTCAAGTTTAAAAACAAAATCATTCCAGAAAATACCGCCAGATAACCTAATTTGCATTCTTTTATTTTTCAAGTTCACTGCAGCCAATGATGCTTTCATCTAGGAGAAGGATAGTCAAAGATTCACTTTGCCAGGTCCTCTAGTCCTGGAATACCGATGCGACAAAGCCGTCCTAAACGCTCAAGACCCTCCACACCTCCACCTCCCCTCGAGGGGCTCTTACGGGCCAGACCATCTGCTGACCTTTTTGTGCCTTGTGGTTTGTAGTTCCTCTCCCGCAGAACTCTTACCTGCAGACCTTGCTGCTGGAGGCTCTGCGTGATGTAGTCTAGACGGCGGCAAACGCTCTTTTTGGCTTCTGCCGCCGCCTCCTTAGTGCTGCTCACTCGCACTGTCACCTGCGCCCTGTTCGGGCCAGCAGACACCTCTGCGGTGCCGGTTACGTGCACCTCGCGGGTTGCAGTTTGGGTCTGTGCTGAGGACAGATGGCGACGGAGACCAGGTAGTGTCTCTGTGCCCGAAATCAGATTGTTCTCCCGGCCCCGATCAGCCCAGGGAACCAGTTCCACGAACACCGGCGACGGAGGGGTCTGTTGCAGAGACATAGCTACGGCAGCTGGGTTTCCATAGTAACTCCAGGCCGACGGTGGCCGAAGGGGCCAAAGCGCGCCAGGGCTTGTCTGTGAGCGGCGCAAAGGATGCTGGGATGGGCTTGGAGGCCCCGGAGCTTCTGAGGGAGCGAACAGCGACTTGTGTCATGGGAGATTTTGCCGCACCTCTTTTACCACACGCCGGCTGAGCGCGTTAAAGTTTTTAACGTGTTTACCTTATGGGTCAAAAATCTTAGCGGGCTTTCTCTGTGGCCCCCTTCTCAGTGACCTCCGCACTTCCACGCAAGGCGTCCATCTCGCGCCTTCGTCTCTCAGGTGAAAGTAGTTCGGGGGTGGGGAGGCGAAGCCGAGTGGGCTGGCTTTTTTGCATTTCTGTGTCCCGGGCCTGTGCACCCAGCCTTGTCTTCTCAGACTTTACAGTCCCCGCTCAGGGCACGGCTTTTTGAGGCTCCCACAGCGTTATGGTTTAGTTCAGCTAAATGTTTCTGGTTCGCAGTGGGTTTCCGTTGGGATGAACTTTTTCCCATGTGATCTTGAGGAGTTTATGATTCCTTGTATCTCAGTTTCATCTTTTCTAAAGCGATGGTGATGTATTTTTCACCCTTGCCATGTGCTTATAAGGTGCTCATTGTATGTTGGAGTGCTTCGCATATAAAAAGCAGAGAAAAAATGGATAGTTATTCGTAGTAATAGCTAAAGCTTTGGCATGATTTTCAAGTCCCGCCAGTTTTTCCCATAGTCTCTGGAATGGTTCTGGCCTTGAACATGGACAGGAGAGATTGAAGTGGTATCAAGGCACATTCAACGTGGACATTGCTAAGCCTGTACAATTTAGATCTTGAGAGAGCCTCTTTATAACACAACCCGCAACTTCCCCCTCTTCAAAGATAACACAGAGGCAAACTGTGTTGTGTTGCTAGGGCTACCATAACAGAATACCACACACTTCGAAGCTTAAACAACACAAATTTATTTTCTCACAGTTCTGGGGGCTAGAAATACAAGATCAACGTGTCAGCAGCTTTGGTTTCTCCCAAGGCCTCTCTCCTTGGTTTACAGACAGCTGCCTTCTTGTTATGTCCTCACGTGGCCTTGCCTTTGTGCAAACTGGTGTCTCTTCCTAAAGCCCCTCCCTTATAACTTAATTTAACCTCAATTACCTCTTTAAAGCCCTGTCTTCACATATAGTCACATTAGGGTTAGCAGTTCAACATATGAATTTTGGGGGGACACAATTCAGTCCGTAATATAGACCAATAAAGCAGAAATACTAATAGCCTATAACATGGAAAAAAAAGTTTCTCATCACTAGTAGTTAAAATAATGCAAATTTAAGTACAGTAGAATATCTCTTTTTTGAACTATCATTTTAGCAAGTAATAAAGTTAGAAAGACGAAATGGATAAAACACTAATTTTGAAAGAAAAATGAAGTAGTTATTTTTGATAGAACTATATGGTAAATAAAAGGGAAGAATAAACCTAAGCTGACTCATACGAAGTTTTCAGCCTGAATAACTGGAAGAATGAATGAGGATGATAGAGTATATCTATTTGTTCAGCTCATACTGTCCAGTTCTCCCTCGGAATTAAGGCTGAGCCCCTAGATACCATTCTGTATAAGGTGACTGTACCCTACCAAGTTGATTGAATCAAGAATAGGCACTTGATTCAAGTTGAGCCAGTTAGAATTTTTGACATGAGAATCCATATTTACGTCAGATATCAAAAATTTAGTCCCTAAAGTGTCTAGACCATGACATACATTCATATATATATATAAAACTTTGAGAGATATAGATTGACCATTTTCCATTTTCCACATACCATTTCTACTGGAGAGGCAGAAAAAGTCAGTGTATATAGAGCAGAGAGAGAAAGAGGAAATCATACATTCAGAGAGGAATAGAGACGAGATGGAGAAAGAGTTCAGATAAAATTCCAATTTCTGTTTGTAGAATTTTCCTTAGGCCTGATCTCATTCCTACCCTGGAGTTCTATAAAATAGTCCTGTATCATTATTATAAAATTCCCCTTCCATTTTTTTTACATAATAGCTTGAATAAGTTTCATGTTATCTTAAAACTATTCACTGATAAGAATAGATGAGAAGGAGAATTCAAAGCTGACTTGTGTACCTTCAGCCTTAAGGAATGTATAGAGCTACACACAGAGTGGATCTCTAGGTGCTCTGCTCAAAGCTTCACCCTTTGGGGAAATTTTCCCTCTCCACTGTCATTCAAGGACATCCTGAGCGACGTAATCATGCAGCTGCTTTCCATTTTTGACTGGCACTTGCATATCAAGCCAACTTATCTATAACCTATTCATAAAACCTCAAGCTTTTTCCTCCTCCTTCAGCTGATCAGAGTATCCCACATATTACCATTGGTGTGAGCTGTGCAAGGTGTTTTGTTGCAATCTTGGTGGGTGGCACTGGGGTCTGGGCTCCCTGCTCATAAAGCTTGCTTATGCCCTGTGGATCTAATCATGCGTGGTGTCCCAGATGTACCATTATTATCTGCCAATGGATTTCTTTCTTTTTTTTTTTTTTAGCCAGGTGGAGGCGATGCAGGTGAGCAGGGGCCACATGAGTCCACTGGACCCTCACTACTAATCCCACAGTCCTGTGCCTCCTCTGCTGATGGATTTCTGATGGGCTGTCTGACTTTATGAGTTGAAGTGTCTGACATGATCCAGCTTATGATGGGCAATTCCAAACATCTAAAAAAAAAAAACTAAAACAAGTGCAAGTGTCAGAAGAGGATGGATAATATAGTCCAGATGCAAGAAAAAAAGTAAGCTAACCTAGAAGTATATAATACACCTAGATGTGTGTCCCTCAAGAATGAGGGCAAAATAAAGATATTTTTCAGACATGTGAAGACTGACAGGAGTTTACCACCTACAGACTCTCACCAGAATATTACCATAGTAAACCCCAAAGGAAGGTATGGCACAGGAAAAATAATAATAATCACAGAAACTAATAAAATATGTCTAGATAGTTAATTTAATTACTTATTAAAAATGATTTCTTGTTCCTGTGTGAGTGGTTAAACAAAAAGTGAAAACAAAAATTCCTATACAATTATAGCACAAGGGGAGGAAAGTTATACATTGCATTTGATTAAAGCTTCTTAAGTTCCTTGACTTGTTCAAAAAGATGCCTTGACTTGTTCCTTGACTGAATCACTTTAGACTTTGTTATAATACTTTGTAATTAATTGCCTATGGAAAATATATTAGTAAGGGAAGAAATCAAAGGAGGCAGAAAAGAAGGCTCAAAGAGGCAAGAGGAAGATTAAGATAGTACAATGTTATGGAACCCCAGCTTGTAAAATTTTCTAAACGAAAAAGGTGATCAATAATGTCAACTGACATAGACAGGTAAAAAATTTGAGGATGAAGACATGCCTATTGAACATGATCTTTGGCAGAGTATTAGTGACCTTTCAAAGAAAGGTTTTACTGGGAACTAGATGACAAAGGGTTAACAGATGAGTGTTTGGAAAAAAGAGGACAAAGAGAAAAATATTTGTTATTACTGTCTACAGTGAGTTTTTTTTTTAATGAAAAAGTAATTGGATTCAGACTTTCCAGAAATGAAGTGAGATAATATCCTATCTTATCTGACAAATACCCCAGACAGTGGAAATAACTCTCCTTGCTTTTTCTTATTATTTCCAGGTTTGTTTCTTACTTTCTTATAGGTTGCAGATGTTTATCTTCAGGTACCTTAAATGATACAGGTAGAATAGGATGGTGGGCATAGGATGTGCTGTGTGAACCATGGAAATTTTTGCCAGTCAGGTTTATTTACCTGTCTCCTCTGCCCACTTTCCACAGAGTTCCAGAGTATAATGATTACATCTTCACCTTGAAAGTTACAACTTTCCAGAAAAATGCTCTCAAATATATCCCTATTCTCTGAGGGAAAATGAATGTGACTCAGCCTATCCGCTATATCATCTTGTTGTTAGGCTGGTCTACCTTATATTTTGCTGCTGGATTCAGTACCACCTGGCTGTGTACATGCTTGACTGACCTCTTGGACACTTTGATTTTTTTTAGATAAACTTTTGGTTTAAATATTTTTTCACTTTGCTCATTTTCTTTCTAATGTATTTCACATCACTGGTTTTCTTTTATATTTTCTGCCTTATTATTCTTGGTTTTCACATATTTAGCTACATAATGTTACTACTTAATATTTTAATTGCTTATACAAAGTACTGAATGCTTCATTTAATTAGGGAAGAAGTAATATTTTATAAATGAAGCTGCTATAGTAATAGTAACAATTTTTGGTTGTAATTATCTTAACTGATTTACACTGTTTGTATTCAAGACACTAGGAAGTATTTGGTAGTTCATTCCTAAATTCCTTAATTTCACTTGGGTAAAGACTGCTTCTTCTTGATATTAACTCTCTTTGAAAGCAGTGGATTAGAGATAGCTTTCCTCCTAGATATTTTAACCTCTAAAAATGATTTAATTCCAAATTGTTATAGTGGGAAAGCTAATAGAATATTGCAGATACATAAATTACTTAAGGAGAAAATCTTAATTTCTTGAGTTTATATAGAACAAATAGTCAAGTTTATACTGCAGCATATTGGTGAAATTATTACAAATAAGAGAGGGCTACTTACATAAATTGTTCCTCAGTTCACAAATACTATATTCTTTTTTTTTTTTTTTTAAGACAAAAGCTTGTTCTTTTGCCCAGGCTGAAGTGCAATGGCACGATCATAGCTCGCTGTAGCCTCAAACTCCTGGGTTCAAGTGATCCTCCTGCTTGAGCCTCCCAGTCCCAGCTAAAAAATTAGCTGACTAATTTTTTGTAGAGATAGGGTCTTACTATGTTACCCAGGCTGGTCTTGAATTTCTGGCCTCAAGTGATCCTCCTGTCTTGGCCTCCCAAAGTGCTGGGATTACAAGTATGAGCCACTGCATATTATTTAATAGATATTTTTAAAGAATTATTGCAACTATAATTCTCTAAGCATGCAGAAGGAAATGAAATCTTGGTTACATGGTTAAACATTAGAGATCTAGGGCACAGAGAGGTAGATGATAAATAATTTAGCGAAATTATCAAAAAAAGATGTCATAAAAAGTTGATAAAGTAAAAGAGAAAAATGCTATAGTAAAGAAAACACTGAATTTGGAACCTAGAAATATAGTCTCATTTTACAGATGAACACATTAGAATCCAGAAAATTTTTTAAGTCACGTGCCACAGGTTACCAGCAAAGGCAGTCTAATGCTCTTTTGACCCTGTCCTGCTGCCTCCCAGGGATCAATGATCATTTGTACTCCTTACAGGGCCTATTGCTGCTGGCAAAGCTCTTTCTCAAAAAAATGAACAAATAAAAAATGTGTTTCACCTCTAGACTCTCTTGACTTCTATGACACCGCTCTTCGTGTTCTACTTCCTTCTCTGGTCACTTCCTTCCTGTATGTTTCACTGACTTCTCAGCTTGCTTCTTCTCACTCTAAATTTATAGCTACTTTCATCTATTCAGTTTTCACCTCTACTGACTCATTTTTCTCATTTGTGAAATGAGAGCATTGGAGTAGCCTCTTTTTTAATTCTAAAAGCGGAGTCCAAGTTAATATAGAATGATAGATGTTGTAATTCTTATTTGTTATAAAAAACCAGCATTGTCTGAACAGACACCTCACCAAAGAAGACACACAGATAAAAGTAAGCATATAAAAAGATATTCAATATCGTATGTCATTGCAAATGAGATAACTCCACACACCTGTTAAAATGAACAAAATCAAAAACACTGACAACTCCAAATGCTGGTGAGGATGTGGAGCAAAACAATTGCTGGTGGGAGTGCAAAATGGCACAGCCACTTTGGAAGATAATTTGGCCGTTTCCTACAAAATTAAGCATGTTTTTTTACCACACAATCCAGCAATTGAAGCCTTGGGTACAAAACCAAGAGTAACTCCTAATGCAAATGATGGACTTTAGGTGATAATGATGTATCAATGTAGGTTCACTGATTGTAACAGATGTACCCTTGTGGTGCAGGATATCTTTAGTGGGAGAGATTGTGTGTGGAGGGGACAGGGAGTGTGTGGAAACTCTGTACTTTCTGCTCAGTTTTTCTGTGAACTTGAAACTACTCTAAAACAAACTTTATTAATTTAAATTGTTAAAAAAACCTCAGCATTGGGTTTTAAAAAGACAAAGGCATTTAGAGTAAAATGGCCTGCATTTTCTAGATATTGAGCTGTGTAATTTATCTCCTTTGACACTCAGTTACTTTATTTTTTAATTAAGAAAAATATATATATTTTAGTGAGCCAAAAATATTACTTATCAGTGGTACCAGAGTTCCACTTAGGGAACTGTCTTCATTTAGAAAAATTCCTTGATAAGCTTCTCTGAGTGTGGAAGTTGAGGCCTGGAAGGTGACTACAGTACAAAGAGAGAACTAAACAGTTTAATACAAAGAAATGAACAGAGAAGTGGGAGGAGAAATGCCCAGCCAGCCTGGTTTAATTGTCTCCTGAGGAACCTTCACCAGTCCTGAGTGGAAACAGCTATGGCTGCCTTGGCAGCTGTGGGCAAGGGAGGGGAGGAGGAGAAGGCTCTGAATGTGGCCTTCTCACTGTTCCCCTGGACCTCACTGGTCCCCCAAGGCTGCTGTGCTCTGAACGGATGCTGGGAACTTTGGCTATGGATCCCAGTGATGTTGATACCCAAGCGCTGAGATACCCAAGCGCTGAGATTCCCAGGCTGGGACAGCTGCAGAAACGCTGCCTGTCCATGAAGGGAGGGAAATGAGCCACACTTTCCTTGCAGAGTACTATTGGGGTATATCCCCGCTGCAAACCTAGAACTGGCCGTCCTGCTGCTCACCTGTGTCATAAAGTTGTGCTTGGGAGCAGAGGCAGCCATGTCTGCAGCATTGGGTGGTCGCAAGAGGGGAGCTCCCCATTTCTATGTCCCTTTCTGGGCTCTGGTGCTGCTTCTGCTCTGGGGTGGGGATATTCTGTTACTCTATGGACTCCTTTCTGTACTCAAGCCTCCACTGGGAGTGATGCAGACAAAGTAGGATCATGAGTCAGGGGCACTCTGGTGCAGAAGAGTGGGCGTTCCACTTCACTTTCTCTGTCCTAAAAAACATTTGTGACACTTTCCAGTTCCTTGGGACAGCCCGCTCTATGGGTAGAACTCTGGGAATAATGCTGCTCTCCTGTGTCTCCCTGTTCCTTTGTCGTTGTCACAGTCCAAGTGGGTGCTGGGGAATGTTTGTGTGGGATCCAGTGACAGAGAGACTGAAGGGCTGTGACTTCCCCAGCAGGATAGAGACACACAGCATGTGCACAGGCAACATGGTACCTGCTGTCTCAGCTTGGGTCTGTGGTCTGGGGAAGTGACCCTACCCAGGACTGTGTCCCGGTGTTCTGCTGCCCCAAAACTCTTATTTTTCTGATGGCAGCAGCATCTGGATTTGTCAGGGTGAAGGGGCTCTGTGACAGATTGGGAGTTGGGAGACTGCCACACCTGTGAAGGGAGGAAAAGTAAACACTCCCACCTACCCTTTCTGCCACTCTCTGTCCAAATCCCTCAGGGGTTGGTCTCTGCCATAATCTTGCTCCTTGTTCTTCTCTACAACTTCTTCTGAGAGATCTCTGACAAGGGTGATTTCTGGCACCTTTTCCTTCAGTATTTCACCTGGGCTATGATTTTTCATTTGAAATTTTATTATCTTTTTGGGAAGATCTGGCAACTGATGTCTCTAGTTGACCATTTTACCCCCTCCCGTTCTAAGATGATGTTTTATATCAAATTCAAACTTCAAATCTGTGAACTTTCAAGGTTTCCTATGAGTTGTTCCAGTCCTTTTTTTCCCAACTAATTGTTTGATATGCTTTGATTTCTCTCATTTATAGCCAAATTAGTTAAACGATTTTCATATATACTTAACAATTTTATCTACATTTCATAGCCAGCTCACTAGTCATCTGCCTTTGAAGAAAATGTTCTAATTTCATGTGAGTCACTCCATGTTCTGTCCTTCCCCCAAATGTGATTAATTTTTGTTTGTTCTGAATATCAGGGAATAAAGTGATTCTGAATATTTGGACAATGTAGCTGGCTTAATAAAAGTAATCTATATGAATTATTAACTTTAAATGAATTATTTTATAATAGAATCCTTAATGAAAAGATTAAACTAAACATATAAAATCTATCTTTGATAATTCAGAAGAAACTTCAGAATCTTGGAATTGCTTAGACTCATTAATACAAGAAATAATTGTTATTCAATAGCATTGCAAAATAAAACTGATTATTAAGGTGTTCTGTGTGATTTGGGCTCTGGATAAAGAAGACATTATTTTAGCTTTCAAAACAGAAATGTTCTTTGGTCTAATAATAATCCTACCAGACTGTAATTATTTATTAATTATCCCGGGACTTATGTATTTGACTATTCAGCATTTTGGCAATGAATAATCCACCTCATTGGTTCTATGTTTTTGTTTGTGGAGGTTGATTTCAAGTCCTGTAAATGTAGTCTTTAATAATGTAAAGTAAACTTTTGATTGCCTAAACTGATTTTCCCAAAGTTTCCTCTTTTGTAATGGCAGGAAAGTTTAGACAATTCAGTTCCCTGTCATCTCCTCACCATTTGCTTAATCCTCCTACTGAAGTAAGTATACATATTGAGATGATGGCAATTCTTGTGAGTTCTGCAGTGTTTCCTGGAAAAAGCATAGGCTTTGGGGCCCTACAGAATATGATTGAATGCCATTTTCTGGATCTGTGACATTGGAGAATTTAATGTTTCTGAGACTCAGTTTCTTCATCTATAAAATAGAGATAACATTTACCATTTGCAGAGACTGCTAATGCTCACCAATATCCATGTTCTCCTTTACTTCCTGGGCACAGTTGAACTATATTTTTCAGTCTCCCTTGTAGATTGGTGTCTCCATTGCTGAGTTCTGGCAATGCAATGTGGGTACCACTTCCTGGCTTGGCTCATAAAAATCTTGCATGTGCTCTCTTCTTTTGTTTTCTCCATCTGCTGTCTGACTGGAGAGGACTCCAGAGACCTATGAGGGATAAGAGCTATAAGAGAGAAGAGGCCTGAATCAGAGCCTGTTGCCAGTCCCTTATCACCCTTATCATCAGTTGTAAACAAGAGTAGTGTTTATTTTGTTAAGCCACTGAAACTTGAGTGATGTTTGTTGCAGTAGTTAGCCTACAGTGATTAATACACTACACAGGATTATTATGAGGATTGCATATGGAATCCTTGTAAAGTGCCTAATATAAATTAGGTGTTTGGTAAATGACATTTATCTTCACTATTTTCCTTTATACATATAAACATGTAAACATTCAGACATTGCAGGTGCTAAGGATTCCCCAAGTGACCAGACTCCACAGGATCCAAACTGGGGAACTAATTTTTGTTGCTACTATTACAATTAGAACCATTGTTATAACTTCCCAGATTTCCTGGTGGTATAGATGGATAATTAATTTAGTGAGACATTTTGAGGTTACACATTTAATTTCTTTCTTGGCCTGTTAATTTTATTCTGTATCATTGTAACATGCGATATATGTCTTCTACCTGCAACCATGTACCATTCAGGATCTAGGAGAGAGGGACTAGACCAGTGCTGTTTAAGAGAAAGCTAATGCAAGCGACATACATAATTTAAAAGTCTCTAGTAGTCATATTAAAAAAGGTAAAGAAAAACACAAGTACAAGTAATTTTAGTAATAATATATTATTTAACCTAATATATTCAGAATAATGTCATTTGAACATGCAATAAATATTATTTGTATTCTTTTTTTTTTTTTTTAGTGCTGACTCTGAAACCAGTGTGTATTTTATAGTGATGGTACATCTGAATTGAACTAGCTTAATTTCAAGTGCTCAATAGTAACATTTGTATAGTGGCTACCATATTGGACAGTTTAGGAATAGACAAATCAGAAAAGACCTATTACTATTTCTGAAAGAAAAAAGAAACTTTAAAGTCATGTGCTACTGATATTGGGTTAGTCACATTTTCTTTGGATATGAAAGATAGCATTATTTTTATTGTTCTAGGAGAATAGACACAGGAGGGCAAACATCCACACATCACTAGGTCCAGGAGATGAGCATTTCACATATGGGGTGTCATTTATCTGGATATACAAGTCCTGAACCTTCTTTGCAGCTCCACCTTCTGTGGTACTTTGCATATAGAAATTTCTTACAGTCATCAATGGAGAGGCTCAATGTTCACATTAATTATGTGCTCAACATTCATAAATTTATAATAAAAATATTTATAACCCTTATAGGAAACCTAACATTCTGAGCTCATATCCTAAGAGGAACCATGAGCCTGAGATACAGTGACCCCAAAGTCTAAGAAAACAATAAAAAATTTATTTTTCTTAAGGAAGAAGTAATTACTGCAGGTCTCAATTTTAAAGGAAATTTAATTTTTTTGTATAAAATATAGATTTTAGGAATCTATTATTGTGTATTGAAATGCACATGTATCCTTGTTTCAATGAAAGCACAGAAACGGCTTTCCAAGTATAAAAAATATAAAACAGAGTTTAGTTAAAAAATGTTGTATTTACCATTATTAGGAATGTTCGAGTACAGTTGTATGGTTACTTTAACGATGACAGGCAGTCACTTCTGGGAGGGAAATAATATGTTGCAAATTTGAAAGAAAATGGATTACTCAAGATGTCATATCATCGAAAAGAAATAGTGTCTTTGATATTGAAGGCACAAAAAGAATTTAACACACTGTGCTAGAGAAACCAGAGATATATTTGATGCTTAGAAAAGATAAGGATTTAAGAAAAAAAAATCACTGTGTTCTTTCATCACAAAAAGGAGATTGAATATATTAGTCAAACTGGGGGAAATTCAGAAGGAAAGTAGCATATACAAATCAGAGGATAAAGGAAAAATTATTAAAGCTAAATATACACAGATTATTAAATGATAATAGAAAGGAACAAGTCATGTTTAACATAACTGCATATTAAAGTTACAGATAGGTTGCTTCCTTTTATTGAGCTCATCTATTTTAATATCTGTTCAAAGAGGAACAAGTTACATAGAATGATTATTAAAAACTTCCCTCTTTTCTAAAACTATTGAAAAACTGAACGGTTGTCGACATATCTTGTCAATGAGTTCCATGAGCGTGATGATGTTTATTTGGTCCCAGAGTCTGAATTACATCATATTTTAAAAAGAAATAACCTGTTTCCTTGATAACGGATGACCTGTTCACTCACCAGAGCTGAGTCCATTTTAATTTTGCTGGATTTTATGTTAAGAGTTAGTTGGCCTGGAATCTTTGGCTAATATTTATTATGAATGTTAGCAGGTTTAGACATGGATAGTGATAGAATCACTGCCACCTTTCTTATCACCTTGGGGAGAAATCTATTAGGAACTGCAGGATATCATTTGTATTTTAGGCCTGTATTTCTTAAAGTGTCAGAATTACCTTGGAGTGATTATTTAAGATGCTCATTCCAAGCCCTGCTCCAAAGCTTCATAATCAGTTTTATTGAGAGTGCAGCCGAGGAATCTACCCCTTAAGTTGGCCTCCCAAATGATTTATTAGTATTCTGAAATAATACCTTAGAAAAATGAAGTGACAATTTTTAGTGGCGGTAAATTCAGAATGTAGTGTGGCTACTTTTTAAAAATGTTGTGCCTTAATAACATGAGATTCCTGGATAAGCTAGGTTTATCTGTCATTTTTCTACTCATTCCTTACTACACTACAGAGAATTGAAGACTGAGTTTGCTCTTAATGCATAGGGTATGGCTTTACGGTCACAAACTAGAAGTTGAGGTTTGGCCTAGTTATTTTAATTCTGGTAGAAGAGACATGAATTTTAGACTAATTATTCAAATGCAAAGCCATCATCTTGGGGAGATGTTCTCTGGCTTTTAACTTGCATACAGTTATCAACCTATTTAATATATACATAATAATAAATATTTCACATATAAATAATAAAACCTATTCATTAGGTTACTTAGAATACATTTTGCAATGTTTTATTCTTAACAGATTTAACCAGAAGTTACATTTATTAAAATTAGACATTCTGTGATTACTATACTAATGAAATTTTTAAGCCAAGGTGGGTATTTGGTGCTTCTGGCCTTAACAGAAATTTCCTGATTGTAATTATTATGTCCTTGCTCTAAATAATAGAATTATTTGCTTTAAAATTAGTTTTTCTGTGTGTATGTGTGTGTGTGTGTGTAAGCAGAGTTTTGGTAAGAAGGTTAAAAAATTTTTTTCCTGCTTTATTAAGATATAATTGAAAATAAAAATGTACGTATTTAAGGTATACAATGCAATGTTTTGATATATGTACATTATGAAGTGCACTGTGATTTATATGCACTGTGAAGTGATTACCACAGGCAAGTTTATATATCCAACACCTCACATAGTTGCCATTTTATTTTTGTGGTGAGAACACTTAAGAGGTACTCTTAGGAAATTTCAAGCATGTAATGCAGTATTATTAACTGTAGTTGCCAGGCTGTACATTAAATCCCCAGAAATTATTCATCTTATAACTGAAAATTCGTACCCTTTGACCAACATCTCCCCATTTCCCTTAGCACCCCAGACCCTGGCAACCACTGTTCTATTCTCTGCTTCTATGAGTTTGAGTTTTTTAGATTCCACATATATGTGAGATCATACAGTATTTGTCTTTTTGTGTCTGGCTTATTTCACTTAGCATAATGCCCTCCAGGTTCATGCATATTGTCTCAAATGGTATGATTTCCTTCTTTTGTATGGTTGAATAACATTTCATTATGTATATATCCCACATTTATTCGTTCATCCGTCAATGAACACTTAGTTGTTTCCATATCTTGACTTTTGTTAATAATACTGCAATAAACATAGGGGTATAGATATATCCTTAGAGATATTGATTTAATTTTCTTTGGATAAACACCCATAGTGGGATTGCTAGGCCACATGGTGTTCTATTTTTAATTTTTTGAGGAACCTCCACACAGTTTTCCATAATGGCTGTACTAATTTACTTTCCCTCTAACAGTATGCAAGGGTTCTCTTTTCTCCACATTCTAACACTGTGAATGATACCTCTTTGTGGTTTTTATTTGCATTTCCCTAGTGATCTTGAGTACCTTTCATATGCCTGTTGGCTATTTGTATGTCTTCTTTGGAAAAAATGTCCATTCAGTCTTTTACCCATTTTTTAATTGAACTTTTTTTGCTATTGAATGAGCTCCTCATATATTTTATATTTTATAATAATAATGCTATTTAATATAAGTTCCTTATGTATTTTGGATATTAATTCCTTATCAGATATGTAGTTTGCAAAATTTTTTCCCAATCCGTAAGTTGCCTTTTCATTTTGTTAATTGTTTGTTTCCTTTGCAGTACAGAAGCTTTTTAGTTTGATGTAGTCTTATTTGTTCATTTTTGCTTTTGTTGTCTAAAAATTTTTTTTTTGTTAAGTAAATTTAGGCCTTAAATACTGTGGCTATAATACCTGGTGGATAAAATTACCTTGCCTTTAAGGCAGATTCATAATATTGACAAAAAATATTTACCCTTATAAGAAAATTTCAGCATAAATTGTTTGAACCAATGAAAAATTCAGTTCTTTAATTCATCTTTTTATATCTTACCTCATTGCCTTTACCTTATAAAGAATAAAAATACATGGAAAATTTTAAAAAATGTGGTTTATCAGAAAGATAGTTTCTGTTCATTTTTTATCCAAGTAAGTACTTTTCCTAAGTAGGATAAAATACTGATTCATTTTTATAAATCTTCAGACAGTACCTGCTGTAACACCTCCTCTGGGCTTGTCAATATAGCCTTGACATGAGGAGGAACAGATTGTATAAAATCTCCTTACAGAGTAGGGAGAGCAATGAAAACCTTTTTGATTTCTAGAGAGAAGACAGAGCAATGGAAGTGTTTTTAACTTTCATAGTTTGCCACAACTCTTCAAAATTTAATTTTAGATTCAGTACATTTATTCATAGAGCATGAAATAAGTAATCATGCTTTTTGTTACTAATTGCAGATACCTAAAATTATATATTTGTGGCCTATTATGTTATGGTCAATTTGAAAAAGAATGGCTTCATTTTATAGTATTGTCTATAGACTCCTTGGACTATTCCAGAGTCATATGAAATATTATCATTACTAAATTTTTATGCTACATCAAATATTGATGTACCATGGGGTATTTAAAACTAATTTAATCATAATATTCCCCTAAATTCACATTTTAATGAAGTAGAAGAAACTGATTTTGGTTAAAGTGCAAAAGCTTATGCTACTGGAAATAATTGTTTTCTAAATTCCTTAATTTATTAAAAAAGAAAAAATTGCTCTCTTAAGGAACCATTTGTGCAGTGAGTATGGAAAGACATATTTATTGTATCAAAGTGAAAGGTAGTACATATGTTTATAGCTTTATTGTCTTCAAAACACTTTGATATTGAATGATTCATGTATCTAAAGTGATACCTGATCCTGCTGATCAGAAACTTCTTCAGATTGTCTAGTGACTTGATAGATTTTAACGTAACATTCTTAAACAGTAGTTCCCCACGTGGTATGTTACTCTGTAAGTTATACACTTTAAATAGTATGGTTCTTCACATGATGGTAGTAGATAAGCTTTGAAGGACTTTCTCACCCATAGTCCTTGTGCTAGATTGTATTACTTCCCCAATATTCACTGCCTTCCTCATAGGAGGCTTATACATCCTAGCCCCAGGGTTGGCCATGTGCTTTTCTTTGACTAATGTGAGCCTAAGTGACATAAGTACTATCTAAGCAGAAACTTTACTTGTCAACTGTCATTTCACCATGCTCTTTTCCCTCTGACAAAAGAACGGTATGTCACAGATAGAGATTATTCATTCAGCTTGGATCCTGGAATAAAGAAAACCTATGGAACAGAGTCACAGCCAACCTGCAATCAACATGGGATATGGGCCAGAAATAAGCCTTCATTCTTGTAAATGACAGGATTCGAGGGTTTATTTTTACCACAGAAGAAACTAGCAAAAAGCTGACTTCTCAGAGTAGCCTTTGTTGAAAGAAAAAAGGAAGAAGATTAGCTGGTCATATAACTCACTTCTGCTCTGTTAACCTCCACTTCAGCCTACAATTGCTTGAGTCCAATCCACTCAGATTTTTTGCTCTTGAGGATTTGAACTGAGAGATATAGAAAGTTGTGTTCAGTTACAGTGAGCGGTGAGCTCAAGCTAAAGATTCTTTTTTTTTTTTTTTTTTTTTTGAGATAGGAGTCTCACTCTGTTGCCCGGGCTAGAGTGCTGTGGCGTCAGCCTTGCACACAGCAAACCTCAAACTCAAACTCCTGGGCTCAAGTGATCCTCCTGCCTCAGCCTCCCAAGTAGCTGGAACTACAGTTGCGAGCCACCACGCCTGGCTAATTTTTTTTTTTGTTTTTATTTTTAGTTGTCTGGCTAGTTTATTTTTATTTTTAGTA